>BPLR01009908.1:0-44233 GCA_021605095.1 Caerostris extrusa | reverse complement strand
TTGTAGCCTTTTCAAGAACTTTTTCTTTTTCGTTTATACCTAATATCATCTATGGTTTTTATCCCAAACTCACACAATAAATCATTTTCAAAACATAAAATATTCCATTAAATGTCAAAACAATGTTCGGAAGCAATTTCAAAATGAAAAACATCATTCAAGAAATAAATTAAAACAACTTAATGGTAAATACTAGAACAACTATTTTTTTTAAACTTCCAAATAAATACTTATCACACCTCAATGCCTCTGGTTTTAAAGCAAGCCTCTGGTTATTAGTCATTTTCTAACAATAGGAAAGGCATTGTAAGAAATAATTATTCCCTTGATGTCGTCATTTGTTCCCTTTAAAGGTATAATTTCTCAGAACACATCAAACTGTGTCTTTTAACTTGTTACTTTTGCAGTAAATCAGTAAAGAAATCTTTACAATCATTACAAATTTGAATTGAATAAAACTTTTTTCCACTCATTTTTTTACATTCTAAAAGTTTCTACACGTCTTCTTCAATGGCGTGACATTCCCATGGTGGACCATAGTCGTCTGCCAACTAGAAGTTCTTACTACTCCTGTTTAGTGAATATGAGTGAGTGGATAATTATTTTCCATATGATTATCATTATATACTAATCCCCGGCACGTCTAATCCATGTTGGACCATGGCCATCACACAAAAAACGACTTGCAATCATAGATAATTTGATTAAGTAACCATTTTTAATGCTGTTGTTATAATAATATAGTTGAAGAATTTTCTTCATTGACGCAACAGCCCATGGTGAGCCAAAACTGATTCTGAAACAGGGAGGCGTTTTCTTTTTATGAGGTAGGATTCTCACCCCTTCGCAACTATCTATAGTCACATTAGACGTGATCTATGGTTTAAAGTGGATTCTGAACAACTACCAGTATCCATGGCATAACCGGAACTCGAGCCGAAACATCTGGCACCGAGAGCTTGTCACTCAGCCATCAGACCTCTGATATGATTTTAACACAATAAATTAATAACATATTCAAATTATTCTCCATTCTTTATATTATGAATAAATATGAATAAATTTTTAATATGTTTATATTATGAATAAATTCTTTTATTATGAAAGTTTGCAATGATTATTGCTTTGCTTTTAAGAAATTCCTTTCATTTATATCTAATATGTAACTATAGTTGTTTTAAACCCACACAATAAATCATTTTTCAAATGCCACATAACACAAAAATGCTAAATGCTACAAACAATGACTCGAAAGCAATTTCAAAATGAAAACGTCATTCAAGAAATAAATTAAACAACTTTATTATATTTTTGAAACTTCCAAATAAATACTTATCACACCTCAATGCCTCTGGTTTGAGAAGGCCATTCTCTAACAGGCATTGTAAGAAATAATTATTCCCTTGATGTCGTCATTTGTTCCCTTAAAAGGTATAATTCCTCAGAACACATCGAAATGTGTCCTTTAACTTGTTACTTTGCAGTTAAGTCAGTAAAAGAGAAATAGGAGCTTATTTTTGCGAAGCTTTACAGGGTGCAGCGTCATTCCGGAGAACAATCGACGTGGCGGGATTACTCTTTAAAACGAAATTAATTAATAATTCAAAAGTTCTTTTATTTGTTTCCGTCGAGACGCATTCGAATGAGGGTAGAGGTAGTGGGAATCCCAGTGAGTGGCAATGCTCACCCTTTTGTCCTGGGAGGAGAAAAGGACTTTGGGAAATAAAAGGGAAATCCAGTTTTGTTGTATTCGGCTGAAAATGAAATTTGGACAGTTTTTAATTTCTTTTAATTACCAGGCTCAGAAAGCTACTTTTCTTATATTGCACTTTTGGTATAGTGTTAAAATCTGACACGAACTTGTAGAAAAATGAAATGAATTATGTGTAGTACATAATTCATTTTCAATTAAAAACCATACAATTCAGACAAAATCAGCCTTAAGATCTTTTAGGCTTAACAAAATAAAATCTTTGATTGTACAAACAATTCAGAATAAAAATAATTTTGGACACAAGCCCATTTGAACTATATTTTTGGAAGATTTAATTTTTTAATCACTTATCAGATGGTGAATAGGCCCGATGGCCAAGGTGCTGGCGCTCGGTGAGACAGATTTTGATTCAAATCTTGGCTGTGCCATAGAAAATTCTGAATCACTACAAACAGCCCTTATAGGACACATAAGAGATTCACAAATTCATATGAAATTCCGAACCAATACAGACAGTCCCGGTGGTACCAATGATGTTTGTGATGGTTCGAATCCACTTTAAACCGTAGGAGCCTATCTACTATGACTGTAATTGGCCTTAGGGCTGACCACCTACCCTGTAAAAAGAAAATTTCTCCTGTCTTGAAAAGTACCATATCGAGGGACGGCCTTGACAACTACCATGGGCTATATAGTACTAGGGAGTTAGTTAATTGGTGAAATAGATAAGTTTTTTTAAAAAATGATAAAAATATCAAAAAAAAAAAAATATGTAATATACTTATTATTTTCGCAAGCATATTTTGTTTTTAAAATAAATATGTATTAAAGTTAATTACCACATTTCTTACAAATGAATAACAAATAAATCTTTGATTGGGGTTTTTTTGAACAATCAAATTTTTTTAATTAAGCAAAAATTAGCTCCGTGATCATTGAATATACTTATTAATATAGCAATGAGTAATAAGTATGTGTATTATTTTATGATGAATCACTATCTGTATAATTTGGAACGTAAGGTAAAAATTATTTAAAAATATGCTAAAGTGAAATTTATAGGCACTGTAACTCTGTGTCAATTATGCATTTCATTCATTTTAGACGTGAAAGTATTTATATATAATAAATACTGAGCTTAAATGTCAATATAATGTAAGGGAATAAATAATTATTCATTTAATGCATAAATATTCCATCAGAATAATCAAAAGTTATAATTTTACGATTTTGAAACCAAGTCTGCTTTCAAGATAATTTTAAATACACAGACCCGGTGATTCTAAATAAAAATGCATGTAAATTCATAAGCACACGATACTATACTATATTAAGAGAAAATATTTAATTATATATGTAATATTTATAAAAATGGTTTAGGATGCTGTGATTTTTTCAGGCTGAATATTTTGTGTTCAGACTATTTGGAAATATTAAGGAAATGTGCATCTGGAAATAAACATATATTCCTGGTATTCCCGGCATATTCTATATTATAAAATTATGAGGAATTGATGTAAGTATCCTGTATCAGCCTAAAAAATGGCAATCATGACTTTTGAAACTATTAATTTAAAACCTAATTTTATCATTTAAACTGTTATTTAATTCAGCTATTTTAAATGCACTATATTATTCTTAACAAATATGTGTACTGTTTAATATATTTAATTTATTACTGTTTAATATATTTTATAAATATATTTATTGATTATTTTCAATTTCTAATTACATTCAATTTAATGAAAATTTTATAAATAATAATCAATTTATTTTAAAAATTATAAAAAAAATTCCTAGCCATATTTCATTGTTCTATACAAAATAAAAATTAATTACATTTAATTGATGTCTATAAATATTTTCTTTTAGTTTCATTTAGTGCATGCATAGTAACATATTTATTTTTGAGCAAAGAAAGAAACATTTACAGAATATCAATTTCAGTACATAACTGTAATATTGATATTGAGCAATTTCAAATTTAAGTGAAATTAAAAAAATCAAACAATTTTTAAGATTACAGATATATAATTCTTTAAAACTATTAGAAATACATTTTTTAACTAAAATGTAACGACTAAATCCTTGCTGGTTAAAAAGTTACCATCCAATTCTTAAGTTCAACTTATAAAATATACTTTTGTAATAGCTTGTCGATTCAAACATAAAGAAATGGGACAATGACAATACCGAGGCTAAGATTAGGGCCATTCTTATGATGAAATATATATGTCATTAACAGGGAGTCATTCAGTCGAAATTCTTTCTTGACTTTACTTTTGATGATCAAAATGACAGAATTATTGCGTAGATCCATCAGTTAATACATTTGCTAACATAGATAGTTCTTTTTGTGAAAAGATATACTTTGTTATTGAATTCAGGAAAGAAATATAGGAGCGTTGATTGAAAATAATAAGGAAATATACTATATAATAAAACAATTTTTCACATAGAATGTCCATAAAATAGATATAGATGCTGGAGTCCTTCATGATTTAATACTAAATTGGAATTAATAAACGGCAAATAACACTAGCATTTTTTAAAACATTGCAATTATGTATTTCAAACATAAAACAAAATTGGCACACAGTATGTTTTAAGTTTTCTCTGATTGAAACTTTTTAAATTAACTGTATTACACTGACAGCAACAATTTGTTTATTAATGTTATAATTTATGCATTTACAACAAAACATTAATATTATTGTATTGTTGTGTTTATTAATGTTTATTAAAAGTTATAAAATGCATTTTACAACAAAACATTAATATTCTGAATACTTTAATTCTATTTAATTTTAATAATATAACTAATTAATATTATTTATAAAAATTTAACATAGTCAAAAAAGCACCAACTGAATTAATTAATTCCAACTTCAAAAATTCTAGTTAATTTTTATTGGACAGTGGGGCTGAATGGCCGAGTGGCTAGTGCTCTGGCACTCGGTACCACAGGTTTCGAGTTCGAGTCCCAGCGGTACCATGGATGTTTGTAGTGGTGGAAATCTACTTTAAACCGTAGGTCCTGATCTAACAAAATCGGGGATATTGTTAATCCTCGTCTGTAGCTTATCTTCAAGCATCTCCTGGGTTGTGCTAAGTGAGTAACGTCTGTGCAGTGCTTGCCTTAAGCATTCAAGACAATTGTCTAAGTGTTTGCCAGATGCATTAGCAAAAAAAAAATTAACAATGGCTTATCTTCTATGCATATTTAGTTGCGAAATAAATATTATATTGCATAGATTTTCTTTTATGTAGCTAGAAGGAAATCAGATTAGTAGAATAGAACTACTATGTAATTTTTCATAACTTTTCACCAAGAAATCTATTTTCGTCAATCTTATTAAAAGGCATTCCAATAAATCCCCAGAAAAATAGTAGCGAATATCGTGATAAATCTGAAATGAGTATACGCAAAATGTGAATTTTTTTTTTTTTTACTTTTAAAGATATGTAGACGTTTTTACATTTATTATTCATATAAACATTTCATTTGGGCAACATTACATGCAAAATGTGAACAACATTTTATATCTTTTGTGTCATGTCAACATTTCATTTTTATAGTTGTTAAAATAGTTGAAAGTACAAAATATATATTTAAATTTAAGATATATACCTTTTAAATATATATAATATAATCTTTAAATATATAAATATAATTTAAGATATAGAACATTACTTGTTATTAAATAGTGTTATGTAAAAAATAAAGATATATATTTAAAGATATATATCTTTATTTTTTACATAACACTATTTGACAACAAGTAATGTTATATATCCACAAAAGATTTTATTTTTTATTTATAAAATCTGAATTCATTGGAAATCTTGCTTATATTTTATTTAATCTAATTACTTTTTAAATCATCCAACTATCGTTAATAATATATATATATATATATATATTCCAGTATTGCAATTTTCTAGCAGGTGGCTTGATGTTCAAGTGACTAGCGCTGTGGAGCTCAGTGCCACAGGGTTCGAGTTCCGGCCGTGCCATGGATGCCCATGATAATACGGAATAAGCCCAAACCGTAGGTCCTGATCTAATTGGGCTGTAAAACGTAGGGCTGATATCCCTGTAAAAGAAAACTTCTCCTGCTTCGAAGTCTTTCAGCCTTTCGAAGTCTTTCAATAAAAAGAAGAATCTTCTGAGAAAGCATACATCTGTATTAGATTAATAAAACATAAAAATCATAAAAATATTTTTTTATTATACATAAAAACTTCTTTAAAATATCAACAATTTATACAGTCTTTAATTACATGTCCGTTCAAAAATTAATTACAAATGTCGTTTTATTTTTGCACATAAAATTAAATAAATTTATAATTGAAAACTGATATTCCGTTTTTATCCATTAAAAAAGATTAAAAATTAGCTTTTTTTTGTCCACATTCTTTATTTTTGCATGCAAGTTCTTGAAAAAATTTAACAGTCTGAAAAAAAAAAATTTTTCGCTTTAATGAAAACTTAACAAAAAAAAATAAAGTTCATTTTTGGTATGACTTAGTGGATGGAAGTTATTCTTAAAATTAGATATACAGATTTGTGTACCAATAAAATTTTGTTCTGATTTGAAATTCAAAATTGTAACCATGCTTCCTCTACACACTGGTAAGAAATCCCCTTGTGGTATTCATGAGAAATGGCCTCGAGGACACTCACTAGAGAGGAAATATAGCTGAAGACAGCTATCCCGCTGAAAATGTTTAGTTCTCAGTTCTACAATCTCTCACCCCGGAAGGGAAATTATTTAGAGCAACAGTGTGTATTAGTTGGCCTACAAACTCTCACTTGGATATATTTATCGCAACCTGCGCGTATCCGAGTTTCGGTTTTCGCGTTTAGAAGTGGAGTTCTTCCACCAATCTAAAGCGGTCTTCTAAAGAGGTTAAATCTTTAAAAAGTGGTAAATATTGTATATCTTTAATAGTATGTGTGATGAAATATGCCAGTTATATATTTATTTAACATTTATGAACATTAACATTATAATGATAAATATATAATATAATACAATAAAATTTAAATCAAGTATTAGTTGGACAACACTGCATTGTTAAAAATATTTTTTGTTAGATAAGGAGTTACACACAAACTTTTTCCACAAGCTTCGACAACCTTCAAAAATGAAAGAAAATAGTTGTACTGTTAACCAGGACGTGGACATTCTTATGGTTGCACGTAATTATTGCAAATTGACTGTAGGAAGCACACAAAAATCTTTAAAAATATGTATTAGTTAGTACTTTAATATTGTTCAACTCGTGGCCCAGTGGCAACGTGAGGAGGTAGCATGCAAGAGGGCTGGATGTGGTTGTAGCCACTTCTTTCGGAAACCAGGAGACTCGATGGCGATTGTGACAATGTATCTCACATCGACCTGGGGCTGCCTGGTAGGAGTATTTCGAATTTTCTCCCATACGATATGAAAATGCGGGACAGTTAAGCCTTGTTCCCACCGAGGCATGAAGCGTTGACCAATCGCTAGCCTCACCGCGTTCGCCTGAAATTGGTTTGAAATCCACCGCTTCGAGTTGACCAACTTTCAACTCGAAGCGGAACTTCACTAGGTGTAAAGCGATTTCTGACGTTTCGCTGTGAACGGATCGAAAAAAATTTCTTCCCTGCCGCATGAAGCGTTGTCGCCTCACGCCTCAGTGGAAACGAGCCTTTTACTCCTAAATTCCTCCTAGAAGGCGTTGCCCCTCTCTTCACCCGTCGGTGGGCTGTCTGTGACATGTTAGAGGCCCACCAACGTTCCACCTTCACCGTTGTAATTGATAGGAGGCTACATAGTCCTAGGTACTAGGATGAGGTGTGTAGAAAAGAAAAGTAACTATTTTAATATTGGTCTTTAGGTGTTTTTAATAAATATTTAGCATTCATTACAATTAGAATAGAAAACATTTCAAATTTAGTTCTAATTAGTCATTTTTTATTATTTATTGCTGAGAATGGTCACAAATATAGTCTGATCCTATTAGGCGTGAGTGTTTCAATACATTAATTCAAAATATATAATGAGTTCTTGAGGAAGACATTCATCGTCGTTTAAGGTCTTGATAAACAACAGAATTGAGACTCTTGTGCAAGAAAGAAAAAACTGCAATGACAAGGAACTGAATTTTAGCTAGCCATTATCGAGAAAAGATTTTATTTCCTAATTTATAAAAACTAATTTGGAAACTTTAAAGGAAGTATTTTTGCACTATTAAATTATGCTTACTTAACTACAGTCAGATCACATTGCACGTTGCAAGTCTTCGTCAAAATGTGGTAGATTTTCAAATTAATATCATATTTCTGTGATCTCTGATGTTCTTTCTTAAATATCTCAAATTGACAGTTTTCTATCTGAAAACAGAAAAGATAACTTTTTTTTTTTAATTTTCTGTATAATGAGTAAATTGGAAAAATCAATATGATATATCAGTTTCTTTGTGTGTATAATATTGCTATGCAATTATACATGAATGAGGAGGAAACATGTACAGAATGTCAAAGGGTATAAGCTACTGTAGCTTGTACCCTTTAAAACTATTATTTATCATCCTATATTGGGCTTCTTTAAGCTAAATAATTTATTAACTATATAATTTTGACGTGTCAAATACAATGTTATGATTTGATATCGGCCTTCCAATGTCTTATTATCCGATTAATACATTGTAATTGCAAGTCTAATATTCATTCATGTAATTGCAAGTCTAAAACAAAATGACAAAGATAAAATATTTATTAAATACCTATATATAAATTGTCTACGCAAAACTTATAAACAACAAATTTTTTTAGACGCAAAATCCACAATAAATTGCCTGGTAAATGTAAAATTAAGAACACAGAGACATTTTTTTTAAAGTATGAAGAAGCCCTAATAACTCATAAATGAAAGCTACAGTATGGAATCAAATAAGAAATTTTTAATCAAAAGAATATTTTTGGTACAAATTCATGTCTACCCAAGAAGAGAGAACAAAAACAGACGCTCGTTATTAAGAGATATGATCTCCGTTATCTACAATGGTTGCTGGCACCGCTTCTTTATAACCAATACCATATTGTCTTATTGTGACATAAGAGTGCCTATTCCACAATAAGCCCCATTTTCAGTTGTTGGATGTTCTCCGGCGGATATAATAATGTCGAAAGACGTCTCTCCAAAAACATCTTTCATATTTTCAATGGGATTTAAATTAGAAGAATAGGCTGGCCAACCCTTTTTAGCGATATTTTCATTTTCTAGAAACTTCTCAACGACACGAGTTCGTTTGGCGTTATCATTCATAAAAATGAAATCTATATCAATGGCAACTGGGAAGGCACATTGAGAGAGAACTTAATTACAATTATTTAAAATAACAGCACCTTAGTCATCTTTGTTGTACTAACAGACAGATGGGCAGATTTTAATGGAATGTAATTTTCAGGATTGATGGCACAGGTCATTTTATAAAAGCGTTCGGTATAGTAAAAGAGCGATACTATCATCCATTGCCATATTGAGTAATGCTACCTGCTGCTGACTGGCATTGATCTCTAGTCATATTGCACTGAAAATATTTGAACTGCAGAGGAAATTTTGAACAGCGCTTTCAAGACTGCATCATTTGTAGAAGCGTCGCTGAAAACTTCAAATTTTGAAGAATTCAGATAATATACAAAAATCTTGCCTCTCTAATGTACTGAATCAAAAGGAAGAATTCCACTGAAACAACAATGCTGTTGAAACAATTGGAATATCATTTAGATCTCAAAACCCTGAAGGTAATTTTAAACTTGAAAATAATCAAATTAACCTCTCTTTATCTAAAATTCCTAAAACTACCATCAACACTAATTTAAAGTTGCTAAAGATATCAGTCTAATCAAGTTTATTTTACATTTTCGGGTGTTTTGGAATCCAACGTTTTGTCTAATGAATTTAATTCAAAGCCCCATCTAGTTAATTTTTCGTAATCGTGTTTACAATTGTATCAGATTTCGCAGAAGACAACATAATACCACAGTGTTTAGAAATTTATGTCTTACTCTGCATTCAGCTTGGAGATACAATTTGGAAGATTAGGATTTGGATGGATAATAGATAGAAAATTACCTAAGCAAAATCAATTTCACTGCTTTTGTTTTCTTTTAACAGGAAAATCTTTCATTGTATTTGTATTGTCTTTGTTAGAAAACAAATTAGCAAATTATTCCTGGAATTCACAGGAAATATTCCGCCTGGGGAACATACAAAACACTGTTGAAGTAATGTGTTTCAATAATATTAGAATACATTACTTCAACAGTGTTTTATATGTTCGCTGGCCAAATACTTCCTGCGAATTCCAGAATAATTTGCCAATTTATTGAAAAAACATCAAATAATAATGACTTATCGACATTATATTATTCTTGACTACTATTCCTATGACAAATAATTATAAATACATTTTTAAGAAATAGAACTTAACTAAATTTATTTAATAAAACACCTTAGATATCTTTAGCCTTCACATTTAGTAATCGACCACTTTAGTAGCATTTACGTTTTGTTTATTTCTGGAGGGAAAAAAATCATTTTGATTTCAGCATTACACATGCAGAACAGTTTTTAAGTATTTCAAGAAGTATTCTTATTATTTAAGGAATGAACACTAAAATGGTTTTTCATCCTCTTATTTCAGCTTTGAAAATGTTCAATTTTTCTCGAAGTTTATTCCTTATTTGTTTATTATCTTTTATGTCTCAATGATAAAAAATTGTACAATACGGGAGGCATTAAAAAAAATGTTCCTTCTGTTGTTTATCCAGAACTTGTTTGTCTTTAAGTTATTACTTTTAGAGTTAAAAATATAATAGAAATTTAGAAATAGAAATAGAAATCAATAAAATTAGAAGAGTAATAAAGTTCATACAATTTAATATTGGTCAATTTTTATGGCAAAAGTTTTGGCCAGCATGTGAAAAGTTGTCAAATGTTTTGGGATCAATGTCACAAGTTTTGGGACCGCATGAATCTCATAACATAATTAGTTGTAATTTTCAATAGGTAGTTTTAAACATTGACGACTTTCCCCAAAACACCATATCGTTTCATCAATTTTCAATGATATTTTCCAAAAGAGATAACTTTTCTTTTCTGTATTATCTTGATAAGAAAAGTCCAATTTTTATTTTGTGACCTATTGCTTAGCAAAGAATTTTGTTCTAACAACATTTTTTAAATTGCAAGTTATTTACATAGAATATTTTAATTTGAATTACATTTTATGTTCTACTTATTAAAAACTAAAATTTAATTAATGATATAAGTAGTTTGTTTTTTGCCTAATTTAAACATAGTTTCTAAATAATCCACATACACACACAATAAATAGAAGAAAAACGACATTGAAGAAAGGAGGTATTTGAATAAAATGAAAAAATTTGTGAGGAAACAAGCATGGTGGGATAGAAATCAAAAAATTCTCTTTTTCTTTTAATTTAAATTTTGAAAACATAGAACTGAATTTGTCTTTAATTCAAATTAATTATCACAAACTCCCATATTTTAAAAACATTAAGAATTATTTTATTTAGAGAAAAATATAACTACACATTAAAGTGTTCCATATACCACGGGGCTGGGCGGTCTTTAGTAACCTAGACTACATATTAAAGAGAATTTTTAATATTCGGCTAACACAATTTGCAAGTATTTTATGAATCCAGCTGAATTTAGGATGAGGTAATATAGGCCACTAGATCTTCTCATGTTTAACATGTGTATTTGTTATTCTAACCAGTTAACATTGTATCACCTAACTATTACAGTATATTGCAATTCAATATTTGCAACACATATCGACACATATCGACAGGACTAGGCTCGACCACATGAATGACATCATATATTTCTACAGACAATATTTCACATCTATTTTGATCATCCAATAGATATTTTGTTAATTAAAATTTTTTCTTCATAGTTACATAGGAATTGGATCAACAAAAATATCAGCCGCTACAGTAAATAAACTCTAGCAAATCTTCAAAACTAAAATACTTGAAGCTGCTGGTATCAAGTATTCTAATGTCCATGTATTTCAATTATTAGCATATTTTCCGTAGTGCATGCATACAGTAAATTAACAAAATGATTCTTCCTGTATTTGTTTATAAATAATGGTGGTTTTTTTACACAACAGTATTAAAATGTTTAATTTTTTTTTTTTTTAATACCGTATATACATTTTCGAGAATGACTCATGTGCGTTTCATTTTGATTTAATGAAAAAATGGGAAAATCGCAAAAATAGCGTCCATTGGAATTTGGTGCCAAAAAAAAAAAACTTTTTGCCACAGTGCGCCAAGTAACGCGTTCTCTTACAATAAGTGAAATGAAATGCAAACAATTCAAGAAACATGATTACCTCATTTGGGGTTTTATCGTATCATAATTGCCTGTAATTTTCAATAGGTAGTTTTAAACATTGACGACTTTCCCCAAAACACCATATTGTTTCATCATATTGCTAAGTTGGCGCCACAAAAGTCGCCAAACCCAACGTCTCCTGTTTTGCGATTTGGCCAAAAAGTACAATCAACAATTCGTTTTAATAATGAATAATAAATGCACAATATAGCTAGAATAATAACAGAATTATTAGATTTATTGTAAAAACATCCTTATAGAAATATCACCTATTATAAAATTTTAAAGAAATTATGAAAAATGTTAACCTTAAATTACAATAATTGAAATTTATGAAATGATAAAAATAAATCTACAGCCATTTGCTAAAAATACAATTTTCAAGACTCAAGCACATTATGCTCCTTTGGTAATATTTTATGAATCCAATATTGCGAATGTTCATTTATTTTATCTGAATAGAAGAATGATATTACTATAACGAATAATAATAACATTTGCATAATTATCTTCATTTTGTGTTTATTATACATTATTTTCAGATATTTTATCTTATTTTCAATTTCCATTAGTTCGCCATTTTCATTTAGTATATCAGTACAAGTTTCATAGCCAAGATCATCATCATCGTCGTCTTTTCAAGGAAGTACGATTCAACATTTTTGGCAAACCAAAAGCATGAGCAGGGTCCTTATATATCGTAAAAAACCGCGCCAAACGTTGATTTTTCTTCTTTAGATGATATTTTAATTGATATATTCTTCTTCCGTTTGTAAGTTTAGATTTTAATTCCATCAACACTCGTTTTTTTCCTTTGGCGATAAATCGCAGGTACTGTACCATAATAACGCTCTAGGATGTGGTTCACATAAGTTGCCTTTTCATGATTTCTGATTCATTCTGTTCTTCTTCAGAATATTCTAAGCTAGTCTGCGAATCAGTTTCATTGATTTTTAAATGAGAATGACTTTGTGGCAAGCTCCCACAATTTGAAGAACTTGATGAATCACACGATAATTTCCCCTCAGAAACAGTGTGTTCTGGTTTTATGACTTTTAAGCAATCTGGACCAATAGCATAGCACTTATTTTTAATGAGCTGCGGAATTTTAGACGGTGATTTAGTCCTAGAATCTCCTATTTCAGTGTTACTCCGATTATAATGAGTTTTCGAGTAACATAATAGCATGCGTTCAAATCTTGGTGAAAATTTTACTCTTTTACACAATTCAGGTTGAATTTCCTTGGTTTGATTAATATCAGCAATGCAATTATCAGTTGATTTGAAATCTTCAAAATTATTTAGAGCCTCCATTATACAGCTTGATTCATCCCTAATTCAGATTTCAAATAATATTTTCTATTGTGTTATTGAAATATGCTGCCAAAAATTGGCAAATAAACTTTAAAAAAAAAAAAAAAAAAAAAAAAAAGATGAGAAAATATCGTTTGTAAAACGTGAGTTAAGGAAACTAAAAATATTGCCAGTTTTTTAGTACTATAAGATTTATCATTAATAATAAAGTTTGTGATTTTAAATAAAACAAAATAAACAAAATAGTAATACAAAGAAATATTTGTAAGAAATATTTTAAGATTTCTAATATAATGAATTACTAAGGCGATAATTAATTTTTGATTTAAATTTAACCATAGATTTTAATCAGATTTTTACGATTTTCTTTTTAATTGCATTCATTATTTGCTTTCCTCCTTTTACGCCTGAATTTTTAAAATAAATGTTATCAATCGAAACAAAATACTAAATGTATTTCAATAAGAATTCTCGTGCCAAAATTATAAGGAATTTTATTTTGGCACGAGAATCATTATTCTGATGTATAGATTTCATAAAAATAAATTACTGCTTGGGAAGAAAATATAATTTTATGTTTTTTTTTTCTAAAAACGAAAACACAGGTTATTTTTCTATAAATATTTAGTGATGAATAATATAATCATAATATAAAGAGTTAGAAATAAATGATTAATTATAAATAATTCTTTTAAAATTAAAAAAAATAAATTCAAGCTTATTCATTTCGTGAACTACTTAAGATTTATTAGTTTAATTTTCATTATTACTAGTTTAATTTTCATTCTACCTTTAAGATGGAAAGATATGTGAAGCCTTGACACAAAATATTACTAATTAACTTGTTTATTTTATTTTTTTAAAATTGCAAATTTTAAATTTTTTTATTATTAAATTTTAACCAATGTTTTTAGTTTTCTTAAGTCACGTTTCTCAAACAAATTTTCTAATTTTTTTGTAAAGTTTATTTGTCAACTTTTTTCAATGACACAATAGAAAATAATATCTGAATTAGAGACGGATCAAACTATTTAATGGATTCTTTAAATAATTTTGAAGATTTCAAATCAACTGATAATTGTATTACTGATTTTAATCAAATCAAGAAAATTCAACCAGAAATGTGTAGAAGTGTATAAAGTAAAAAAGTACTTTATAGCTTTGGTTTGGTTTGCTGCTCTACGGTCATTTTGTGCACACTTTGGACTAATTAGACCGGGACCTACAGTTTAAAGTAAAGTACTTTATAATTCACATAGAAAATGTAAAATAGGAAATTACTAATCAAAATATTCTCCATACAGTAATATTCCATACTGATTAATTTTTTTTCAATAATGTACTACAATTCTCAGTTTAAGTTAAAAAAAATGAAAAAACATCTTTTTGCATTAACGGTTTAATTTAATTTAATTTCTACACAAAAAAACTTTAAATTTTTTTCATAGAATAGATGTACCTTGACATTTTCTTTCCTTGCTTGAATCTATTTATTGGTTTGTCAAATTGATTAAATAATTAATCACTTAATCAACAAACTATTCACTATGGTAACAATGCTAACAGTTATTAACAGCTATCGTGAGAAATATACTAGTTTTTGTAGAACTACCAAACATCAACTATTTCAATCTACTCTAGGCTTAGTTCTACTAAATCTGAGTTAAATTTTTTTTAAAAACTGAAAATTCAACTTTTTGTATTAATGGTTTAATTTAATTTAATTTCTACACAAAAAACAATCTTTATAATCTTTATAATCTCAAATTAATTAATTAATTAATTAATTAATCAACAAAGAAAAACCTATTCACTATGGTAACAATGCTAACAGTTATTAACAGCTATCGTGAAAAATGTACTAGTCTTGTAGAACAACCAAACATCAACTATTTCAATCTACTCTAGGCTTAGTTCTACTAAATCTGAGTTAAATTTTTTTTTTTTTAAACTGAAAATTCAATTTTTTGTATTAATGGTTTAATTTAATTTAATTTCCACACAAAAACTAACTCAAATTAATTAATTAATTAATTAATTATTAATCAACAAATGAAAAATTATTCACTATGGTAACAATGCTATTATTAACAGCTATCGAAAAATGTACTAGTCATGTAGAACAACCAAACATCAACTATTTCAATCTACTCTGGGCTTAGTTGTACCAAATCTTCGATTGACGAATCCCGTCTGTAATTAAGTAAAACCACGGAAGACCATTTTATCCTTGCTAACAAAGACAAAAAAAAAAGGAACAGAATTTAACGGAAGAAAAGAAAACCTTATTCCCGAACACCTGCTCAACGATGGTGCGGAAAAAAATCTCTTCAATGGATGAAATTCCTTAAGGGAGATGGATGAATTCGGATTTTCCCCTTCCCTTTTCCCAAGGGTCTGACAGAAGGGGAAAAAAAAAGGAAAAGAAGGCTAGACAAGAAAGATGTTGTCGGTGCGACATCTTGTTGTATTCGCCAAACGCTTTCTAATCGGATCCCGTTTCTCGAAAAGGAGCCAACTCAACTGGATAGAGCTCCAAGTCATTCTTTATCCTGGCGAAGGAATTGACAAACGTCTTTGGCGAGAACTTCACAGCGTTGTTTTAAAGCAATTGCCTTTCTCTGCTTGTACCGATTGCGCCCTGGTGTTTGGTACCTTGTTGCTTAACACCAGGCCATTGAAGTTGAGCAATTGTTTTCCCTGTTTCTGCCATTTCTCTCTATTTTTTTATCTCTGGAGCAGGCCTGGAGAGAAATGAATCCGGGAGACGGATTTAAGGTTTAGAGGATTGGATAAATCTCGAGGGAACGATTAACATTTCATTCCAGCCTGCTCCATCTCACAGTCCTCATTAACGTCCTAGTTCAGGGCGTAATAAATATGATGGCACACGTGACAAGAGTGTGGCCACCAGGGGATTTTATTTATAACCTCTATTCTCCTCCCAGCAATTTCACTTATTTCTGTTCGCGTCTCAACAATGAAATTAAACCCCTCTCCCCATTGTTTCATAGCTTCTGTTGTGGTCTAAGATTTATGTCACAGTTCCTTGCAGAAATTTCAATTTGCTTAAAATAAATTGACGCTACGGCCAAATAAATGAGCTCTTATTGTGAGATACTGCAAGAAAATCATTTATCGTAAAACTTGTAAAAATTATTCAGCTATAAAAAGTTTGTTTTATAATTGGATGAAATTTTTTTATTAGGTTTTGGAAAAGCAGCTTGAAATTCAGGTTAAAAATATTTTATCAATTCCTATTTAATCAATCTTCAATATTCAAACCATTTTTAAATAAACTAATTTTTAACTTTCTTACATTTCTAGTTAGATTAATGAAATAATTTCATAATAAATGCATTGTTAAATAGTTATGGATTAGTTATAAAATTATCTAATAATTATATTTTTGTCCTAAAATTGCATTTCTTATTACAATTCACTCATTTAATATTTTGTTTTACAGCACTTATAAAATCATTATTGCTTAAGCTGTATTAAAATGGTGTTCAATTTGAATATTTGGCAACATTTAAAATAATTATTGAATGGAATTCAGTTTGTAACCTGACAAGCGAACTATACCGGCTGTCCATCCAGTGAACGGTTGAATAATTGGTAAAGTAAAAGAAAAACCTAGGTGGAGGTGTTCTTTCTAGATTATAGCGGCCTCAAGGACATATGTTAATGATCCCAAACATGTGTTCCCAATACAGAATGAGCAACAGTGTTAACCCATAAATTAGCTATTGCGTGTAAGTTTTCAGTTCCTAGTATGTGAACAAAAAGTATTTATATTTTAATTTTCTGTTTGTTGTTTTTATAATAAGCAAATCATATTATTTTCCTACATCTAACATCATAAACATTCCAGGATTTTCATTTTATCTTTGAGAAATGAAGCATACGTATAAAATAGTTTTTTTAAAAAATGAAATACCTGAAAAACTTTGTAGTAAAAAAGTGCCCGAGGTGGTTGAGTTGAGGTGAAGTGAGGTGTTTCTAGCTCAAGGAAGCCAGACTAATTGGGAGAAGCCATAATAAGTGAGATTATATCTTTAAAAGCTGGAATCTCCGTTTCTGAAAGTTATATTTTCCTAACCATCGCCCTGGCAGAAAGAGTCTTATTGATTTGTTTAATGCAGTGGAAAGAAGCCTGTCAAATTTCGTATTTTATATAAATCGCGAAAATAGATTGTATAACTTTTATAAAATCTAAAGCGAAACGTAATTCATTCTGCTGTTATACAGTAATGATATGCAAGGACACTGTTTTATCTATGAAGTGCTATAAGTTCTCCCAAATCCTTCCTTAATCTTATCGTATCTGATCAGTTTAGATCCAAACCAACCATAAACTTTTAAATATCACTCATGAACTGTAACTATGCAAATTACTTTTTATCCGACTTACCTATCACACTAAAGAAAAGCAAACATGCTTAACAATCAGTTGAACAAAATACCTAACATGCAAACCTATAAAAATAATTTTTTTAAGTATTGATGACATATTTTGCTAATTAAAATGTTTGTTAATCCATTTTATAATTTCTTGCTCACAAAAATAAATTTAATTCAATTATTTTACTCATAAATTTACTTTTCAAATAAATACGCTATTGAAATTGAAATTCCTAAACTCATTTCGTATAATTTGATTATTCATAATGAATGTTTTCAATCCAATGGAAATAACATCATTTATTCTTAGAATTTTCAAAATATTTTTACTGTAAACAAAATCGTTCAGATTATTATTTGCTTTCTAAAATTAATTAATAATTAAAGTAGTTTAATTTAAGTATTTTTCTCATAAATTTACTTTTCATATAAATACGTTATTAAAATTGAAATTCCTGAATTCATTTAATTTAATTCGATTATTCGTAATGAATGTTTTCAAATTCAGTGGAAACTAACATTATTTATTCTTAGAATTTTCAAAACTTTTTTTTTACAACAAAGGAAATCGTTCAAAATATTATTTGTATTCTATATTTAATAAATAAAAGTATTTACAAAATTAAATCCTCCATCCCATAATCCTTTAGTCAGCAAATATTTAAGAAAAATTATTGCACATTCATCTATTAAATGTTCATTAAAGGTATTTAAAAAGTTTTTAAATTTTTAAACACGAATTCATTCATCTGAATTTTCATGTGGATATTTTTATGTAAACTTTAAAATTAGATAGTAGTTAAAAGAATTTAGAGGATATTATATCAGTTTCAAAAATACTCTCATTTTTCGTATGTACTCATACAACTTAGATGATTATATTTATATCAATTTAACTGAAGATTAACCGCTAAAATGGTAAATTTAGCGTTCCCAGGGAAGATGAATATATTCAAAGACGTCATCTAAGAGGTTCATGCCCTTTTTCAAAAAACTTTTCCACCTAGTGATTTTAAAGTGCCTATCCACAGCATTAACACGGAATCTTTCGGTTCAGCATCACTTTTGAATTTAAAACAAAAAACCCAATACATTGTACACTATTTAATTCTAGCCTGAACCACAAGTTAGGTAAAAATCATAATGCTATGAACTGCTATGCGTTTTTAAAAAGGGTAGCAGTTCTACCATAACTAATATTCAGTCATTTTTTTTCCTTAAACTTCTTAAAAATAAATAAATAATTTCAGTACAAGTAACACTTGATTCGACGAAATTGAATTTACAATAACTGTAAATCGTTTTACTTTTTTTTTTTTTTTTTTTTTTTTTTTTGTATTTTTCAACTTTTTTCGCACGTTTAAATATCATTTCTTTTTGTATGCGGATTACTTTTTACGTTTAGTGATCGCCATCATTTAGCAACATATCGCTTTTTAACATTATACGTTATTTTCTGGTACATATGAACATCCACTATTAACCTGCTACATATTAAAGAATGATCCTTTCTTGCCACAAATCAAACAATTTATTTTCTCATTGCAATTTTTATAGTTCATTAGAGCCCTGTTATCAAAAATGCTATTACTGTAGTATATTCAAAGTATATCTTCTGCAAACGCCATAAAGTGAATTATTTAAAAGCCTTTTTGTTCCAGAAATAAAGGCATCTTTAATGCTTCCAAAGATGACTAACCCGTTAATCTAATTAATGTCTTCATAATGGAACCACCATCGAATCAATGTTCTTCCAGGACACTTTCAGGGATAATTGCTCTGAAATGAAGAAAACAGGTAATTTTTCGTCTAGATGTTCTACCATTTTCATCTAGACAGTGGATGCTCGATAATTTTTAAATATATTCTCTTTTCAAACTTGGGAATTTAATGTACTCCATCATCGGGAAAAGAACATTTTACTATAGAATGTGCGCTACTACTAATCTGTGAGTAAGCTGAACTGGAAATTAAAGTATATGAAAAGTCAGAAAAAGTCAGGAAATTCATATGAAAGGTTTGTGTAAATCTAGGATATCACAAAAATCTAAGTTATCAATGTAGTAAAAAAAAAATCAGGCTTACAAAGCTTTAAAAAAAGTCCTTGACTTAATCGACGAGATAGCCAATTGGCTAGCGTGCTGGCCTTCGATATCAGAGGCTTCAGGTACAAATCCTGGCGGTGGCACGGATGTTTGTTAGTGGTTCAGAATCCACGTTAACTGTAGGCCCTGATCTAATAGCCCAAAGTGTGCAAAAAATGACCGCGGAGTGATAAATTAAATCATATCTGGAAAAGCAACATGGTTATTTTCAAATCTTGACTTAAGTCTTCGAAATAGAATGCAAAATAATTTGTATAGTCATTTTCCAATAATAATGCATGCGTTTAGTCTCATAAGTTTCATTTCAAAATTTATTTCATTTAAGAAATATGTGATAATAAATTATTAACTTCAATATTCATATTGATTTATAAATATTAATATACTTTAAAATTTAAAATCTGAATTTTTTTATTGATAACTAATCTGTTGTTGTCGTTTCTCATCCCATTGGATGGACGTTAAACTGTAGGTCCCTGTCTAATTAGCCTAAAGTGTGCAAAAAAAGACAGTAGAGCAACAAATCAAACTTTGACTTACGACGGACATTTGGAAATGAAGCCACTTAAGTGCATGTCTGTCTTCAGTATCATCATGACAAACCTAACAATATTTTTTAACTCGCATTTAACGAACTAGATTGATAATAATAGGAAAAATAAATAAGTTTTAAGGTTTTATAATCTGAAATGAAAATAATAATTTTAGAAATTTAGTTTTAGATCGCAAAAAATAAAAATATCAAGATCCTATTTAACAAATTAAGCAAATAACAATTGGAAAGCTAAACAAGGAATATAAATATTTTCAAAATTTATCATCCGAAATAAAAAAAAATAATTTATCAACCGTTTATCGCATGCTTCTTCAATTCGATATCTTTTTTTTTAAAGATCAGAAGTTGGACACAAAAAGATTAAAAAAAGTAAAAAAAAAAAAAACTTTTTGAAAGTGTAAAGATAATAAAGCCGATAACAACATCCCCTGCATGTTAAATAAGGAGGAACGGAAAAAGGCTGTATGCCTATCATTCTCTACATTTACCTCCCTTATAGAAAAAAAAAAGGGAGGTATGGTCATTAGGATTGTAGAGGTGGATGTCATCAGCAGCTCAAATGGTGGCAAAAAAATGTACCCTTATCATCTATACGAAGAGTTCTGGAGGGAGAGGAAAAAAAAAAAAAAAGGAAGTAAAAAAAAAAGAACAGAATTGCCCTTCTGAGTTAAAGGCGAAAAAAATTCTGACATTCATCGCTGATTTTCGTCAAGCAAATGACGTCCAGAGACACGAAAAATGAGTTTTTAGCCAATTTTTGGCTGCCAGCTTTCCCCAAATTGGGCTTGCTCTTTGCAAAAAGAAGCACATCGGCACTTTTAAGTCAGCCATTACTGACTGCTTTTTTACCCCTCGCAACATTTCGCAAGCAACTCAAAAGACTGTCATTTCAGAAGGCTTACATCATAAATTGAAGGGCTTATTTTTGCAAAAGCAACTTAAGTCTGTTTTTAACAGTGTTTTGAATACCGTGCTTAAGTCTCTTTTTGTTTTCTTTTTATGAAAATAACAACCTGAGCTTGAATTCGTTGGAATAACATTTACCTACGAAACGACAATGTTCGCGAAGTAAAAATGTAAAAAAAAAAATAAATAAATATTTTTCAAATTATAGATAGATTATGTTTTTAAATTGAAGATCTTAAAAAAAGAAATTGTTTATTCTTCTTTTTTCGATCTTATTTATTTCATCGGTTAGGGTAACACAAGCACATTCTTTTTTACTCGTAAATGCCACGGCAATTGATCAACAGTCTGTGAAGAAAGTGCTTAGAAAACAATTTTCGAAAGGCTTGGAAATCCTTACAAAAACATTTTCTTACGCAGATAAATTAAATTTGTTGAAGGATATATAATTTTAAATTTCTATGATCTCCCGTTGACCTAGATCAACATCGAAAAATTAATGGCTATTTACCATTATTTTCATCTGATATTTTGAAACACAATAATTATTTAGACCTTGCTTGTGATGGAAAGGGTTTATTTGCCTTTCTGTCAGAATTAGGTTTTTTTACATTTTATTTAAAAATCAAATATAATACATTATTATATGCTCGTTTTGGTATGTAATTATAGAAATTAAATATTTGCAAAACATAATTTTTTAAAATTACAAAGAATTTAGAAGGTTACGATATATCATTGCTTTTATAATATTTTATCTTTTAATAAAGAAGAATATATATTTTTATATAGTAATTTAATATACATGAAGCATTTAAAAGGTATATCAGTATCTAAATAGAATAAATACAATTTATACAAGGCTCTAGGGTTTGTAGCCCAAGAAGCTATATCGAACCAAAAGTGTGTCTATGTTGGGGACGTGCATGTCAAATTCGGCTGCAGTAAAATACTTCCGTTGAACTTGGGAAGAAGGGCAGAAAAGAGTGAACACGCTCTAGATGGAGTTTGAAGGGATCTAAACTTCCTAAAAATTCTCGCGAGGATTCGTTCTAAATCGCAGTGTGAAATATAGTTTCTTTGTACAAGATTGTAAATGACATGCTGTATCTTGATTCAAATGATTATTTGGCAAAACACAATCATATTTTTTGCCTATATTGGAATATTTAAAGGAATCTTGTCTTTCTTGAAAATATTCATATAAACATTAAAATATGACTTTTGGTATTTTTTTATTCATTCAACTATCGAAAACTAGTGTAATCATGTTATTTTCACCGTGGCAAGAGCGCTTCCTGTACGTTCAGGAGAACGGATCAGTCGGCATCGAGACTCTCGCTCGAGGGAAGTAGAGCGCAACCTGCGCTCTCGCTGAAAAAGGTTTACTTTTTATAGTCTCTCATCCCAAGAGGAAATATATTAAAAACATTCCGACACATAAGTTGACCTACAAACTTTCACCCGGAGAGAATGTATATTTCGCGTAACCGAATGTCGGGTTTTCGGCTTAGAAATGAAGTCCTTCCACGAATTTATAATTATATGTCTTTAAATGTGTTAAATACTGAATGTCTCTAATTGTATGTATGTGGTGTTTGTGCATGTGTCAATAAAGCTGTGAGTTCTCAAACTGAGCCTGAAGTATCTCAACCTAATCACACTCAATTACAAATTGGTTGCTGAACCTGCACACTACAGTTATTGGAGTACGAACACTTAATGTAAAAGAATACATATTTTAGCTTGAATTTTTTTTATTTGAATTTTTAAATATCTTACTTTAAATGAAATTGATATATCGATGTTATTGAGATAAATACACGAAATTCTACACCTATGCTACTTTTAAATTTTCTATTCTAACCAAGTGAAACATTGTATGGGAGGATTTAAAATGTTCTATTTACCTTTATATCCCATAAGACATATACATCTAAGCTCCTATATTCTATGTGTTCTACCTCCATTAGTTAAAAAAATTGGTCATATTTCTGCCTTTCAGGATGTTAGCTAACTATATTTATCAATTAGCAAGAAACAAAAATATCAGTTAAGAAAAACCACTTAAGGACTACGCAGTTTTTGTCCACAAAGTATTTCTTTCAATATACTCATAAATTTTTTTACAAGATCTCCAATTTCATGCTACCTTCCCTATTAGCAAGAACACGGATTTAATCGAAATAGAACATTTACACCTCTTTACCAACAAAGAAAAAAAAACCCACCATTCCCTGTTTTTTTACACACATATTTTATTGTATTTCTCACCAAAGCTCATTTTAATCAAAAACTCGCCCATTGTTTTTTGTGCGCAAGTCCATTTATTTTAATGCATCCTCTGCTTCACTGGGACACCCGGTAAAAAGAGAAAAAGCTCTCTGCTTTCCTACTTAGCTGCTCATTAATCATGAGGTCGGCTATTTTGTAAAGTTACAAGACACATATATCATCGGCAGGGCTTTTAATGATTCTTCCCGGCTTCTTCTGAGAACAGCGAGTTTTTCACATTCGTTTTCAAAAAGCCGTCCCCGCCTAGGTAAAGGTGCTGGCTTTTTTTTGCCCTCTGTTCGGTCCGTTCCTTAAATGAAAAACCTGTTCAACTGCAAATTATATCTATTGCTCTCCCGCCCTCTGTAGGTTCATGTAATTTGATTGAGGACGATAACATATTATGATTTAGTAATGTTAGAATACCAATCTCCGGAATATCTATTTTATTTTGTTTTATTTTATTGCTTGTTGGATAGGTAAGAGTTGACGAAAAAAAGTGATTGAATTCTTTTTTCTTTTTTAAAGTATTGCAGGAAGTAAAAGAGTGAAGATGTGTAGGTATATATCATCTTTATTATCGAATGTTTTTTTTTTTTTTTTTTTTTTTTTGCTGTGATGCTATTATGATGGTATCAGTTCTTTTAATTTGAAATTTATTTCGCGGTTTTTAATATTTTGGAATATTATACATAGTAATTTGTGTATTTATACATAAAAATAATGTATAAATTGTATCATTTGTAAAAAAATGGTCGCTATCTAATCTATCTCCTTTCTTTCTCTTTTCTGTATATATATATATATATTTATATATATATATATATATATATATATATGCGTGTCTGTGTGTATATGTGTATGTGTGTGTTCATTCTAGTATAACTTAAAATTATAGTATTTTTGCTCATTTCACAATTATTTTATATGATGTACAAAAAGCGAAAAACTCGAAAAACTAAATAAGAATTTTGTTTCTTGTCTGGTGCCTCTTGGCGGTTGTTTGATTTTTTTTTTTCCTTTAGAAATTTTCTTGACATTTAATATTATAATATTTTGGAATATTATACACGATAATTTATGTATTTATATCTAAAAATAATGTATAAATTATATATTATCATTTGGAGAAAATTGGTCACTAACTATAATCTCTCTCTCTGTACATATATGTGTGTGTGTGTGTGTACGTTCTAGTATAACTTAAAAATTTTAGTATTTAGCATTTAAATTTTTTTTTTTTTACTGATTTCATTATTATTTTATCTGTAATCGAAAATTTCGAAAACCTAAACAAAAATTTTATTTTCTGTCTAGAGCTATCTGGTGGAACGATCGTTTCATCTTGTTTTATTATTATTTTTAATTAGAAATATTTTTAAAATTAAAATAGCAAATTTTTAAAATTTATGTGATCGGGATGTTTTAAAATACTTTATTTATTTGTTTGTTTAAAATTTTGTCATAAAAGCTTATCTGTATTTTTATTTTCTATATTCTTTTTTATTTGTAGATAGTTATTCCGGAAGTAACATTTCCTTCACAATTTGTTAAACGATAAATTTTATTTTTCTTCAAAAAACATTTTCAAATTTTCATTCCATTTCACATTTTCATACTTTTTTGTTCCTTTTAAATTTAAAAAAAAATTCTCATAATAATATTAAATAAATAAATGTAAATAAAACTAAATATAAATAAATAGATAAATAATAACCAAAACTAAACATGTCTCATTCTACTAACCGGCAGATATCAGGTCAAATTTACTGGTTAAGAATATTTCTAGGTCATTTTAGAAAATGATATATTAAAACAAAAGTTAAAATATATTTATTAGATGAGAAATTTTGTTTAATATTTATAAGTTAAAAAGTAGCTTTTAATATTAAAATATTGACTAAAACCTTTATTTAACGCTCAATTTATTTATAAAACTACAACGTTGAAACAAATTTATATTTTAAAATCATCTTCAGTTAAAAAATGAATCATTTATCTACATTTCAAAAACACATACAAATATTTTTTATAAAACCTCTAAAACTTGTTTGTTATATAATCAAATTGAAGAATGTTGTATTTAACAATTGGACAATAGAATATTTCTTTAAATGTAAACAATCAACTATTTTTTTATCTTCACATTATAGCAAGATCTGGATACATTAAATAATATTTTGTACTACGAAGACCAAGTTGGTTGGTGTTACAATTTTTCTTTATTATTTACTTAAAAATAAGAACTTAGTAAATAAATTATACTCTCAATCTCTTTTTAGGTCCATAATTTGATTGAGGGCGATAACATATTAAGTACCAATTTATCAATCTCGGAAAAGTAATTTTTTTCAAGGTAGATAAATAAAAATCACAAAAAAAAGGTCACTGAATTCTTTTTCTTTTAAGTTATTAAGGGAAGAGAAGATATAGATTTATATCGTCTTCATTATAACTTTTTTTACTTTGTTATTAATGATATTACGGTGGTATCAATTCATTTTAGTAAGAAATAGTTTTTGTAAATTTAGGTTGTGGTGAATAATGTTTTGAAATGCTATAATAAAAGATAATTATATAAGTGATTCCAATAATAAAGATGTAAGTATATTATATGAGGAATTTCCTATTATTTCCTTGCCTTGTAGATAACATTCAATATCAAATTATTGTTAAAAATGATGATTCATTAAAAAAAAAATTCTTGAATTAAAAAAAAAAAAAATTTGATAAATTTTGAAAAAAATATAGATGTATAAATTAAAGGAAAATGTATAGTTATGCATAGATTTTATAGAATGACAGGTATGTAGGTTTAAATGTCATTCTATAAAAAACTATGCATATCTATACATTTTCATTATACGACTTATTTATACTCAAGTATATTTAAATTGAAAATAAACATTCAAATATTTTTAAATTTCCTTCTATTTCCTTGTCTTGTAGATAATATTCAAATCAAATTATTGATAAAAAATGATTAACTAAAAATTTTTTAATTAAAAATGTGTTCAAAAAATAAAATGTAAAGAAAATTTAAAAAAACAGAATAGGTTTGTAAATTTTTTATACAATGATAAATTTGTAGATATAGGTGTAGAAGTAGAAGTATATTTTAAATTGAAAATGAACATTCAAAATATTTTAAAAACGAAATATTTTAAATACCAGGTGAAATTTCCTTTTATTTCCTTTGCCTTGTGGATAATATTCAGTATCAAATTACTGACTAAAAATAAAGGGATTCAATAAAAAAATTGTTAATTAAACAATACGTTGAAAAATACGTTGCAAAAACAATGAAAGAAAATGAATAGGGTTTTTGTAAAGTTTTTATACAATGATAAATTTGTAGATATAGGTGTAGAAGTATAAGTATGTTTAAATTGAAAATGAACATTGGTAACAACAGAACGTAAAAAAAGTTGGACTTCTAATTATTGTAATTTTAAAATTGTTACACAAATAATTTTAGATTACATTTATTTTAACGTAGACTGGCAAAAGACATAAATCTCATATGGAGATATAATATAATATTATACCAAATTTTTTATATTCTATACTTCAAAATAATTGATAAGTATAATATATTTTTCTTAATTTTTTTTTTCCAATTAGCTTATTAGAATCTCGATTCAGATATGTTGAGAATCTTTTAAACACACAAAAAATTTGGATAAATATTCAGAAATTCAAATTTTAATTGTTTTTTTTATATGGTTTAAATTAAAAAAAAAAGATTTTCTCAGATCTTCCCTGTTCAAAGGCCACACTTATTGACCTTTTCTCTCGAAATAAAAGTCGTTTTCTCTGAGAGAAAAAGCCCAACCGATTTTCCGCATTTTGTAGCACTCCTTCCTCGCTCGTCTGTAAAAAAAAATATTCCTCGGAATGTAACAAAGTGGTCAAAAGTCGTGAAGACCCTCAAAGGCCTGTTCGCTTTGTGTGAAAATGTTGTAAAGTGAAGGCCATTCAGCAGTCTGAATTGAATGACTCTCTCCATTCCACTTTAGACGACGGCAAATCGGTTTTTGTACAAAAGAACCAAGCGATTTTGAAATATTTTTTTTTATGTCCATGGAAAAGTAACGTGCTAAAAATAATTTCCATTCTTAGATTGTAAATAATAAAATAGAAAAACAAATAAAATAATATATTTTGATTAATAAATAGAAAATCAATTGTTATCCATAAAATATATGGGTATCGTTTTGGGAAGAGGGACTTTTATGTCTTTGACCACTTTCAAGTTTGGAAATTTTCATTGAAATTTGTATTTTTTTTTTTTTTTCTTTCACAATCTATTCTTTAAATTTATTTCATAAGCTATTCTTTAAATTTCATTCACGAACTTTTTTTAAATTTCTTTCACAAGCTTTTTTTTTTATAACGCATAACAACAATCTTTAAAAAAAAAAAAAAAAAAAAAAAAAAAAACTATAAAATTCCAAACAATTTTCTTCCCTTGAAAAATCTTTTCACTTTGAAATAATATTATCTTTGCAAAGCAGACGATTTTTTTTAGAATAATTTTATATTAATTTTTCTTCAGAATTAATTTTTTACTAAGCTATTTAATAATTGCTCAATTATTTTTATAAATATATTTTATTAAAAAAATTATATTATAATAATATTATTTTAATATATAAATTTTATTTAAAAATTAATTCAAAAGAAAAATTTAATGTAAAATTGTTCTAAAAGATCGTCTGTTGAAAGCAAAGAGAATTTTATTTCAAAGTGAAAAATATTTTTCTAGAAAAGAAAATCGTTTGGAATTTTATAGTTTTTTATTTAAATTTTCTTAAGATTTTTTGTTATGCGTTTTATTCTTACATTAAATTTAAATTTTATGGGTAACCTGTATATCAATTTATTATCTGTTTATTTTTAATTTGATATTGTTTATGAAATATTCTTTCAATTTGTTATACATGAAATTAAAAAATTTAAATTTTATTATTCAAAATTAAAAATGTTTTAATAAATAAATGCTGTTTTTTAATATTTATTTCTGAATATACTTTGATTAATACTTGGAAGTCTTTTTATCTTACTAAGAATCAATAGAAAATATCTTTGATAAATTCGTGATAAATCAATATCTTTATTTTCATGCCCTAATTTATATTGTTTTAACCTCTTTTTGTCCTTTTGTTTTAATATAAATCTTTATTGAAGTCTTAAATGTTTTAGTAAATTGTGAATTAAAGATGATATGGTAATTCAATAAAATATTAAAATAAAATGGCATAAAAATAGTGACCTGGTCGTGTTTACTTTAATTAATAAAATATTAACATTCTAACTTTTTATTAAAAAATTTTGACATGTAATTTCAATTACTTCCAGGAAAAAATTTCACTGAAAACTAATAATATTTACCTTCCAATAAATAGATTATATTACTTTCATATGTATTTAGTATCATAAGTGTACAAACGTAGTTGAAACATTTGAAATTTATACAAATTATGTGTTTAAACTTCAGAAAATCTACAACAACAAAAATGCTATCTAGAATTATATTAAAAATTCTAATATTGTTATTATTATTCTATTCTATTATTATTATTATTATTCTATTTTTTTTTTTCATTAATATTATATTCTATTATAATCATTATTATTCTATTATTCTATTATTCTTATAATTATAAATTGTACATTATATTAAAAATTAGTATTTTATAACATTTCGAGTTTTTATACTATATATATATGTAAGCAAATTAATTTTTTGTTAGTTTGATTTGCTTACATATATATCTCACAAGAATTCTACGAATTTCTTTCCGGAAATATTTTATGGAAAATATTTTTTTTATTTTTTATTTTGTATATTGACATTGAACAATACAAATGGATTAGACATAAAATTTGAATCATATTAGCTCATCATAATCATATTTTTATAAAAATTAAAAAAGAAAAAATTTTTAAATTAAAATTCAGAGAATTGTTTTCGGATTGTATTTCAATCGTCTATCATATTAATTATTTAATTGCCCAAATGTCAAAAAACTGTAAATTCAAAAATTTAATTATCTGTCTGATATTTGATGATAAAATAAAACTGATTCTTCTTAGAAACGAGTATTCTCTAATATACAACAAAAATAAAAATATTATTTTCTGTAGATAATTGAATCGATAAAAATGAATCTTTGTAAAAAAAACTCATGAAAAAAAAGGCATAAATGATATTCAGAGAATTCAGATAAAAACTTCTAATAAAACGAAATATTTGTTTTAAATATTTTACAAAGAAAATTACTTTTTTTCAATTAAAAAAATATATATGAAGATTTATGATAATGTTTAAATTATAAATAAACGAAATTTCAAACAAATATTTATTTGATATTCAATTATCCTATCCAATTTAATTTTCTAAGAATTTCTTTATTTTTTTTTAAAGTATTCATATGATGTTACTTTAATAAGATTGAAATATAATACATTATATTAAAAATAAATATTTTCATAGCATTTCGAGTATCAGACATGTTCAATTTTTCTGATGATACTCGAAAAAAACTCGATACTTTTAATTAATTTAATAGATATTTTTTTTGAGAACTTGATAGCAAAGCATTTAATTTTATTCTTGACATTTTTCAAAGAATAAATAATTAGTTTACATATATGATTCGTTTCCGAGTTAAAAATCAATACGCCATGAAAAAATAAAGTTTTCGTTAAAGATCAAGTCCTTACATTAACATCGAATTTGTAGTCCCTTTGATCTGATTTTTCAACATTTGAAACAGAAAATTCAATACATATGACAAGAAATAAAGTAATAATGAAAGAGAATTTTAGTGATAAAAGCAAATTATATTTTCCAGTATCAAACGCGTCTTCAACTTTGTATGAAATTAAATTATTTCTCTTTCATGTTATTTAATTTCCTAGTTTAAAAACACTGAGTAGGCTATATTATTTCACTACTTGAAATTTATTTGAATCATTAGTGTTCTTGTCAATATATAATATACTTATTAATTCAATACGTTTATTTCAAAAGTTTAAAATCTAGCATTTAATTTAACACATTTAATGATATTTATTGCGATGTATTTTGATATTAAAATATTGAGAGTTACAAATTAAATTATTAAAAGTTCTTCAAATAATTATCTAAAGAAATGTATTTTAATAATTAAAATTACGAAAGCAAATGCATTCTTAATTTAAGTACGTATATTTACTAGGGTACGTATATTTATGTATAAAATATGGAGATTAATTAAATTTGTCAAAATGCACTTAGCTATAAAATTATATATTTTAAATTCATTAAAAATTAATTTTTGAAAAATTATTAAAAACTAATTTAGAGGATTAATATAAAAATCAAAAGTTTCAATTAATTTAATTTTGTATATGCTTTTATGGATTATATCATCAAAATTACATATAAATTAAATAATCCACTCTTCATATTATAAATCAATTTAAAAAATACATTATAAAGAATTTACTTTTGTATAATATTAACAATAATATAAAAAGCATATTAATATTAAATAATAAAAATTAATATAATATTTAATATAACATATTAATATTTATTTAAAATTATATTATTTAATATTATAAAAACAATTTTGTTAATAATAACGATTTAAATAATAATAGTTTTAGTTTTAGCAATGGGCTTACAAACCCTTCCCCATAAAAAGAGCGCATCCCCTGTCTCGAAATCTGCCTGTAGGCAGACGGCCTTGACCCATCAGGGGTTGTAGGGCCAGGAAATTAGTTAGTTTATTAGTTAAGACTCAGCAAGAAGTTGATCAAAACAATCTATATTCATATGTACATAAAATTTCACTTAACAAACATTGAATATTTACATATTAATAGCAATACAATTATAAAGTAAAGGTAAATAAAGTGATTACCGCAGGTCCTTAACCGGCAGTTAAACCGCAGATGCCGGTCTCATATGATCGTAGAGTGTTGTGGGGTAATCTCTAGTAGTGTCTATCACGCTATCTCGAGATAGAGTCTATCCGTCCGGTAGCATATTTTCAAGCTACACGTGCCCCCTGGGTAGTGCAAAATGAGTAACTGTGGTGCAGCCCTTGCTTAGGGCATGAAGATAATTGTCTCTGTATTGCCAACTATATTAGAAAACAATAAATAATTTTGAACTGGATGATAGGTACATGCAACATTGAAATAAACCATACTTGATAAATTAACAGTAATTTATATGTAATCTTTTGTTCAAGGTTTTCAATTAAAATCTATCAATCATTAAATTTCTATGAAGTGGATGGACATTGGCTTCGAATCCAGTTGTTCCGCCAACAGTTGGGACTTTTCAGCATGTATCCGCGAGTTTCTAGAAATCGGCAAAGAGCGAACTTTTACGAGGTGTCTGCATATTTCAAACTCGATTGAATACCATCAGCGGACATTTATGGGTTCTGAGAGGAGAAGAAAGGGCGAAAATGGAAAGAAATTGCATAAGCGGACGCTGGTGGACATTGGGCAGCGGAAAAGGGAGGCGATGAATCAAAGAAATGCTTTCACCTTCTTTACCATAACTGTCGATTCTTAAAGTTCTTGGCTTCATACAGAGAACTCAAGAGGGGGCCGATTACAAATTGGAAGCATTGGTTTCGAGTATTGAGGTTCAGTATTCTATAGAAATCCATTTTATGTATTTATAAATTCTAATCTTAACCCTTTCAAAAGAACTGTCATATATGTGTTTGGTGTTAACAAATTGAAACAATAAAAACCTTATATTTTAAGGAGAAATGATCAGTACAAAAATTTCTCAGAATAAAAATAAAAAAAACTTGTGTCACCACTAATAATTCAGGGTTCCTTAACATCGGCAAATATGTTAAAACTAAGATAACATAGAAATAAATAAAACATCTATACGGTTAAAGTCAACAAATTTCAAAGTGTGATTCTTAGTTGTCTGAAGTACATCAAAGCTATACTCGATTTCATGCTATGTATAGGAAAGTAACTGTGAAATTATGGAATTTTTAAGTCAGTTCTCTCCAAATATTTATGCAATGAACAAAGTTTTCTTTATTTGAATATTGAAATAGCTATTTAAATAAGGTAATACTTTCCAGAATTAACTTCGATATTTTTATGTATATCTCAGATAGTGAATTTAGCTACTACTAAAATTTATATATATTTATTTACTTCTATACCTATTATTCTGTATATTTATTTATATATTATAGTTATAAAATAAATGAAACTTAATAAAATAAGAGATTGATTTCTTTCATTTTAAAAACTACGCCACTGAGGAAGTTTTTCAAATAATTTATCTTTTTCGAAACAATTTGTCGTTGTGAAAACTTCACTGCAAGATTAATATTAAATTTAATGGCAAGACTGATAAAAGCATTAATTTACACTGAAGTGACAAAAGTCATGGGATACCTTATCGTGTCGGCCCTCCTTTCAACCGGCGAAGTGCAGCAACTCGACGTGGCATGGACTCAACAAGCCGTTGGAAGTCTTCTGCAGGAATATTGAGCCATGCTGTCTCGATAGACGTCCATAATTGTGAAAGCGTTGATGGTGCAGGATTTTGGGCACGAACAGACCTCTCGATGATGTCCCATAAATGCTCGATGGGATTCATGTCGGGCGATCTAGGTGGCCAGATCATTCGTTGGAATTGTCCAGAATGTTCTTCAAACCAATCGCGAACAGTTGTGGCCCGGTGACATGGCGCATTGTCATCCATAAATATCCCATCGTTGTTTCGGTACATGAAGTCCATGAATGGCTGTAAGTGATCTCCAAGTAGATGAACATAAGCATTTCCAGTCAATGTTCGGTCCAGTCGCACCAGAGGACCAAGTCCATGGCATGAAAACAGCCCACACCATTACGTACCACCAGCTTGAACAGTGCCTTGCTGACAGTTTGGGTCCATGGCTTCGTGGGGTCTGCGCCACACTCGAACCCTACCATCAACTCTCTACCAACTGAAATCGTGACTCATCGGACCAGGCCACGGTTTTCCATTCATCTAGGGACCAACTGATATGCTCACGTGCCCAAGAGTCGCTGCAAGCGATGTCGTTCTGTCAAAGGCACTCGAGTCGGTCTTCTGCTGGAAATAGCCCAAGAAAGCCAAATTTCTTTCATTTTAAGTCCCTTGTGCGTCCCACTACGTCACTGAAGAAGTTCTTTCAAATAATACTTAAACTTATATCAATTCCTAACGATTTCCGAAATGGCATGACCAATTTCCGCGTTCTTTGTCGTATCATCATCAAAACCTCTTCACATGAATAACTTGAACAAAAATGAAAGCTCTGCGAAAGCACTGCGCATTTATACCTGTTCTACGCGATGCTACTGCCATCTGAAAATTTGCATATTGCTATCCCATGACTTTTTGTCACTTCAGTGTATATTTCTCTATTTAAAAAGGCAAATCTCACATTATTCTAATTATATCTGTTAAATGAAGTCAATTTGCTTGCAAGCTTAATCATCAAACGACAACATTTAATGATTGCTACAAATGAATTCTGGGAATGACAAATTCTCAGAGGTATAATGCAAGCTCCATCTGAATATAATATAACTTTAAATTATATCAATAATGATTAAAAAAACCTATTTTTCTGCTATATGAAATTAAATTAAATAATTCGAATAAAAAATTGCATATATTTTACATGTAAAGTTTCTTGAAATATTATTGAAAAGAAAAAAAAAATTAAATATTTACATGTTTAATAATGATCAAATACTTTTTATTATTAATAACTAAAAAAATTATATTTAATTTTTCCCAAAAATTTCAACTATGAACACGTAATTTATTGTGTTATATGATGAATTTGACTGGACTGATGGAATGGTGGAATGACTGTCGCTCGGTGTCACAGGTTTCAGGTTCAATTCTCGGCGGTACCATAGATGTTTAAAGTGATTTGGAATCCATCTTAACCTTAAGTCCCAGTCTAATATGACTGTAGATCATTGGGCATATGACTGGCAACCCTACCCCTTAAAAACAAAAGATCTCCTGCCTCGAAATCTTCCAGTAGGTAGACAGTCTTGGTTTACCATGGGCTGTTGTGCTAATGAAAAAGAAGAACTATATGAGGAATTTGAATCTTGGAAATTGTTTTAATGCCCTAATTTTGTTCTGGGTTAGAATTTTTGGAAAATATTGCTTTCTAAATGTTAGTAATTCTCATATATTGCTAAAAAAGACTTGCACTTTCTAATTAATTTGAAAGTGCTTATTGTCTAATTCTGGTGTGTCTAAAAGTTGAAAATGTCAAGTTATAGACGACTATAGTGATTGATTAATTTTCTTGAACTCATATTATGATATGAATGGAGACAGAACAAAACAAAAAATGATGTTGATAAATTTATATCAAACAGTTTTATTTACCATACGTAACCTAACTATCTACTGAATAGATTCTTAAGCAGAAGATATGCGAACATTTTCCAGGGATTCAATAAGTTTGAATTTGAAAAAAAAAAATCGTTTTTATTTTCACAAACTTCTGACAAAATCTAGAATTTCTGATGTGAAAGCAATGCATTGTAAACAATGCATTGTAAGGAAATACATTAATTGTATACGTAATTAAGTAAGGAAATAATTATATATATAAATTATTCACATAACTATACAATTGTACAACAACAATAATATTACCACACAACAATATCATCTAGTGTAAATAATGTCATTCTATCCATTGGCAAGGCTTTAATAATGTAATTTGAATTATCCTATACCTTTTATAATAATAATCTTTTAATTATTTAAAAATATAAAAAGGCCTATATCGATACTGCATCATATTTTTTATAAATTGTTTTGATATTTACAAAATATGCTTTTTCATTTAGCAAATTTTAACAATTAGCAAATACCATTCCGTGTTGGTAAATGGTAGTGAACCATTTTAAAGTAAACAGAAATGTTTACACACTATATACAATTTAAAAACGATGTTGTTCTTAATTTTTTTTATTTATATGCGGAAAAAATAAAAAAATTTCCATAATAAAATCAGACTTATAACGCATAAGTCTGATTTATATTTATGGATTAGAAAAAGGTGATTGTTATTGACAGATTCTTGCCACAAGATTTTTTACAAAAAAAATTAACAAATCGATCTCACAAATTTTGCTAACACTTCCTTTTAAATATTTACATTATCTCTTTAGATAAATTCAAAAAGAAAAAACTAAATTTGAAATAAGATGATCAACAAGGTCATGATTACCATAATCATGCTACAGAAAATGAAGGCTACGTGATTACCATAATCATGTAACATAGAGAACATTCGAAAAATTTATATAATATGCGAATCAAAAGCTAATTCACTTAATTAAAAGTAATCTTAATATAAATTAGCTGTTTTGATAAATTCGGTAATTTAAATATTTGTCAAATTTATTTATTTTTATCGCATAATTTACAAAATAAATTTATTATTTTTTCCCCTTACATCATAGATAATATTATCATCATGTAAACCTTTTATCACATCCGCGCTTTTCAACTAAATACGATATAAATATAAATGGCTTACACTATAATAACAATCTTTTGTTATCTGAAGTTAAACGTAAATCAAGGATAATGAAAATTGCACCTTCAAATTTTACCTTTTATCGAATCTTTCAGTGTATTTGAAATCTTTCTTCTTCTAGTTTTATTACCTTTTCCTTCAACCTTTTTAAAGACAAAGTCGAGGAGGATCTGAGGCAATCGTTCTTGAAATCCTCCTGTTTTATAAATCATTATCCATAATCTGAGTTAAAAATAAGAAATACAAAAAAGGATGGAGGGAGGCTGGAGCAACCTTTGTCGTGTGTTGATCCTCAAGCTGTCATCCTCAAAATAATGAGAGGCATCCCCCTCCTTCGAAGAAGAAGAAATAAAAGGTGGCGAGGGGTTGAAACGATCACAGAACAATGGCTTCGACCCACAGAACGATAAGCATATTCATTAAGAACATCGCCTCGACAAATTTTTGCGGTCGCCTAACCTTCCCAGATTAAGACGATGACGCTAATGACGGGCACCAGGTGGCGCTTTTCAAACACCCCTTTAATGTCCTGGCGATCGGCCTTAAGTTGCCATTAATGACGGTCGACCCCCTCCTTTTCGCCAACCCCCACGCATCATTAGGGCATTGTGTGACGTGCGTGGATTCCACTGTCACGGGCTCCGAACCAGCGGGACGAATGGATCCCCGGGATTAAGGGATTAGCGGGCAAGCAGGGACAAAATCCCTTCCTATGGGATGTAAAGTTCCATCCCTCCCCCCCACGGAACGTTTGACAGTTCTTCCAAGAAGAAGGCATCCAACCGTTGTTTGTGTTTGGAACGCGCCCTCCACCCCTCCAGCACCCTCACCTAAGAGTTTATTGTGCCCATGCTAATGTGATTTTTGTTTTGGGGGATTAGCACCCGACAGTGACTGAAGCTGCCTGGTTCTGGGCAATGGCAATATGTTTAAGGCAGCGAGACCTTGTAGAAAATGGGTCTTTATTATTCGCATCATTTTCCATCACTTTGTTTAAGTAAATGGGACTTGACAGCGCCGACCGATTCGTGGCTCGCAAAGGCCCTTTTTGTATCCCAAAAAGCGAGAGAGAGATTAGATGAGATCTCGGACCTCACAGGTAATGGGGCAGAGGCATCATGCTGAGGGGGTATGCAAATGAGACCTTAAATAAGCTTTCAATAGACATTTGAATGATGTTTATTCCAAAGTTAGAGATGCAGTCGTGTAGTAACTTGGGTTAGAGATTTAGCAGCGTATAATAAAGTCGACGGGTTATCGTTGTTAGTTTATGCTTTAGCTATCAGGAATTTTGGGTACATATTAAGTTTCTAAGTTATCACGGTGAATAAACACGATACTTTGTGACGGTTTATTAATAAATGGTTAGTGGGTCATGTTAAATTTATTCGCTTCTATTAAGTAGATAATCAATAAATCAATTTTTCGAACCCTAAAATGTTAAATTTGTGAAATAAATGTATTTATCATTTTAACATTTAACGAAAATAAAATTAATTTTATTTTTATTTTAAAATGATGGATTTTGTTATCAAAGATTTATTAAACAATATTTCAATTAAAATTAATGTGATAGATTTTATTTCGAAATAAAAAAAAAAATACATTTGAAAAATACATTACCATAAAAAATGAAAATTTAATAAGATAAAAAGAGATAAAGATTACAGATAATACTAAGAGCAAGATCAATTAGTAAATACAATCAGTACAAAATGCTTTTTGGGCAGCAATCCTTGAAATAATATGAAATATTCTTTCAATTTCATTGCTGTTTTGTTTTTTGAGCACTGTAAAAAAATATACAAAATATATTTAATATTGCGTATTTTGTTTATTAATTTACTATCGGGATTTTTTTAGAACATCAATAGAAACACTGTCCAAACGCTCAAACCACTCCTGGAACATTATTAAGAACAAGATGAGTTGAGTGGGTGAGGTTGAGTTGAGATATTTGAGGCACTGGCTTTAGAAAACACGCACAAACACCACACAATACAATTAGTTAATATTTAATACAAAAATTTAAAGTAAAAGAAAATACTAGACCTTCGTGAAGAGACTGCACTTTTCAGCCAGAATTCGACAGGAATGCAGGGTTGAGTCAAATATGTTCCTTCTTCGGGTGAGGAGTCTGATGCCAATTGACCATTCCTGCAGAACGCACAAGGGAAAGCCTTTGCCAGTCTTTTTAAAGGAAGGATGGTTACAGAGACTGATGAATGATATTACATAATAAAATGTAATGTGAGAATATCCATATTGATTTTTTTTTATAGAAAAGCGACAAACGCAATTAATCATAGTGATTGTACTCATCGACTTTTTAGCAATATTTAGGTTTAAAATATCTGCCTTCAAAAATGGGATGATACAAAAGAGCATTTGTTTATGTTTAAATATTATTTAGCAGCAATCCTCATTACTTGTTTTAGCGCAATTTTAAATCACTTTTGACAATTAATACTGTAGAAACAAAAAGAATCAGTAAAATCCTTAGAATAAAAGTAATTAGTAAAATTAGTAAATAGGCATAAGCGAATAAGTAAATAAGCTAGAAACGTTAATGACAAAAAGATATGATCTTCTTATGCACAAAATAGTAAAATATTTGCTTAAATCCTTAAATTTTTTAAAAATGTGCAAATGAATATGATCCTTTTGATTTAATATTTCATCAAAATGTCAAAAAATTTTACAAAAATAAAAATTACTAATTACACTTTTAAATACAACATGACATATGATGAAGCTAGCCATGGTCTGCACATTTCTTCTTCGCAAACCATTATTAATCTAAATAACATGAACTTTAAAACTCTCGACTGTGTCTCTAACGTTCCTCCTACTCACTATAACTAGCACAGAGAACCGCTTTTTTTTTCTTGTAAGAATATCGCATTCAACACTCAACCACAGCCCAAATAACATGTAAAAATACGACTCTTCATCATCACCATTTTTACAATGAAATTATCCATTCCAAAGCTCATTATTGCAGTTTGCAGGAGCTTTTTTGTTTTCGGCCTCATTGATTTTCTTTGCTTTGCTCATAGATTCCGGATGAAGTTGTTAATGAAATAACCACTGATCGAAGGGGAGCGCAGTGCAACAGCTTTGTTTTGGCTGACCTCCTTAGTGCCCATGATGAATGGATCTGTAATTTGGGTGTGTGTTTCTGTGCTGAGAGGGTTTTCTACATTTAAGCTAATGGGAAGCCAACGAGGCAATGGATACTGGCAGGCACTGGGCAGTAGGCTTGATTCGAAACATATATTTCCCCCTGCATGCTCTTTCTATAGATAAACTTTGTATTGTTAGAAAAGTATGCACAAACGTAACATATAGAACTGCTATAATATAATATATTACAATAATATATTATATTAGTAGCTAATATATATACAAATAATATAATTTATATTAATATATTACTATTACAGTAATCATTTAAAAAAACATCCTTAATATGTTTATAGATCATTATTGATTACTTAATGATTATTAAAAATCCTTACTAACTATGTGTTTATACACTACGAATTACCATTTACTACACTTTACTATGTGTTTACATAGTAAAGCTATAGTGTTACATAGTAAAAGCTATACTAAATAATCTATAGTCAGACAATTGCAATTTTGAAAGAAAGCAAAAAAACATTGTAAAATGAATTCAGTTTTTTCCAATTCATTTTTGTTACAATGTTTATTTACTATCATATATTCATACAGACCTAGTTACATAAATATTATACACCATATATAAGTAATTATTTAAAAATCTGAAGTAAAAGAGACTACAAAGCTCAGCAAATTTAGAATTGAAAATTTAAACATTTTTTGAAAAATGTAACTCAAGAAAACATTACATATTAACAATTGTTTCAAATAAAACGTAGATTTAGCTGTAAACATACAGTATTGCTTTATATGTAATTTAAAGTGTACCTATAATAATCCTTAAAATAATTTTTACAAATTATTATTCAATGATCATAATTTTGTATGTGTAGCACAATTTAAAATTACATAGTACATTTAAAATTCATAAAAACATTACATAACCCATTATAAAAATTTCCATCCGTATCTATCCACAAAATCAATTGTAAATCTTAGAACATAACATATCAATAACTAACTGAAATTCTACAATTTATTTTTAATTTTCATGATTTGAAGTTATATCTACGATGATTTAATATAAATAAAGAATGAATCTCCAAAAACCTTTTACCTTTTTTTTTTCTTCTGATTTTTAAAATAATAATGTTTTTATGATTTTTTTAAAATAACCTGATTTTTACAATTATTCGAATGAAATGTATTGTGTTTTTTTCAATCAATTTTTCAATTTTTGTTGAATTACTAGAAAAAATGATGCATATTTTCTTTGATAGTGAAATACCAAAAAATGTATTCAACCCCGTTAGATTTACCAAGATTTGGGCTAAAAATGGTGGCTCATCGAATTATAATTGTCGGTGACTTTTGGTCACACACAGTCGCTTTACACATTTTTGCAAATAAAAAATAAAATATTTTATTTGAGATAAAAGAAGCATTTTGACTTTTTAAAAAAAAATGTCGTGATTGAAATTTTAAGATTTTTAATTAATTTCTTAGTTGAGAAGTTTGTGCTAAAAATATTGGACATTAAAATTTTGAATAAAAATTAAGCTAATCCTGAACATTGCTTTTCTCTTGAAATTTGAATGCCTAACGTTGAATGCACCACTGTCCATATTTTATTTCACTGAATCTGCCATTATTAGATATGTGGTTTGAAATAATTGAATTACTTTTAATAATTAAAACTATTTTTATTTAAATCGGCCTCATTAAAAAAATTCAGATTTATTTTTATTAGCTTTGATTTATCAAATTATATATGATAAAATCTGATTTTGATATTTAGTAAGATAAGATTCATTTTTTTTTTTTTTTTTTTAATGCAGCTGGCAAACACTTAGGCAGAGTTTGGTCTTGGATGCTTTTGGGGGTCAAGCGCTGCACAGACGTACCACTCTTTGGAGCACCCAGGCCAGCGCGTGTGTAACTTGGAAGAGGCCGTCAACGGACGTCGGAGTAACAATGCCCCCGGCAACGCCTGCATTTCCACTATCCTTATTAGACCGACGCAAGCAGTTTAAAGTGAATTCTTGAATCACAAACATCCATGCAATCGTCGGACTCGAACTCGAAACCTGTGGTACCAAGCGCCAGAGCGGGCAGCCAATCAGGGTCAAATCAGGCCCATGGTGGAAGATTAAGCATTGTTAATAATTAATTAATAGCGTAAAATAATTATCAATAATAGATAAACAATTCATTTTAATTTAGCATTACTAGTGCATTGTTGAAAATACAATTTTTATCTCAATACTATTCCTTTAATGCAAAATTATGTTTAATAATTTAACATTATTTTAATTTTTAAATACAAATTATACATGAAAATAAATGAAATAAATACGAATTTAAATTGAATACTAATAGTTTAAAAAAAATCTCTGAAAATATTGTTATTTATAAAACGAATGAGCCTATATAAAGCCTTATTATCAGCTAAACACAATTTCAAATTTAAAAGTTTATGTAAATGTGAAAATCTACTCTGGCATCAGAGCCTTAGAAAAAAGTTCTTGTTTATTTTTTTAATTTTATTTTTTTTTAATATAATGTTATTTAATAAAATATTAAATTGTCATTATACTAATCATTTTTACAATTAAAAGCAAAACAAAAAAAAAAATGCTCAACTTTTTTTGCTAATTATAGTCAATTGATTTTATTTCCTTTAAAAGAATAAAATCTTTAAAATAAGTTATTCGAATGGTATGGAAGCGTATTGTATTTTTTCAATCAGTTCTAATTCTTTTGTTGAATAATAGGAAAATTATGATATTTTTGATAGTGAAATACCAAAAAATGTATTTATTATTGATACACCTCCTTATAATGTTCAATTGAAATTTTGTTATATCAAAAAGCAGAAATTTTCCACATTTAATTTTTCATTTAGTAAAAGATTTTTTAATATTTTTTATTTTATTTTATTTGTTTATTTATTGCTATTTTTTATGCGAAGAATTCTGAAACACTCCGTTTGATCACCTGATACAATATTTCACATATAAAATGAAGATTTACAATTTTTTTTTTTCGAATTTATGATATTTGTTGATATTGCTGTTACCTTATGATTTTATTTGAACTCAATCCAATAATAAAATACTGACCACCTAGAAACAAAAAGAAATTACGAAAAATTTCCAGCAAAGAAAGAGAAAAAGATCATATTTTTAACCAAAGGCCTTTAAAACATAAAAACAAAGTTAAATGTTCAAAGGGTAAAATCCAAAGCTAGAAGCACCATAATAAACCACCATTCTGCTTGTTGTAGTGCAAGTTAGAGTCCAAACCTGAGTGGAAAAGACAAAAATAACATAGGAGGGTTCTTAATTCATTTTTTCTCTGTCTTGCATAAAACACATATCAGAGTTCGCAATCCCTATATTTTTAAGCGCTGATATCCAGTTCATAATCTAAAATTGGCAATAGCCTCTTGCGAAATTATAACAATTGAAATTGATGAAATTATATAAAGAATGTTCCATGTTATTGGCGACATAAAGAATTATTAATCATAAAATAAAAAAGAGTAAGTTAATAATTAAATTTTTATTAACCTGCTCGATTTTTTTATTGCCATTATACTAATTAGAGGAAAGCCCTTCGTACACATTGTGTATAAAGTAAAATACGTTTACCATAGATATACTTAAAAAAAGATAACCTTCTTTAATGGCTATTAATTTACATGTATTACCATTTTTAATTCATTAAGTTATGAAAGTAAAATAAATTAGAATCACATTAAAAAATTTAAATCACAATAGAAAATCACAATTAATTGTTATTATAGCACGAAATCTTGTTACAGGCCTCAAACGAAGCTGAAATGTGACCTTGTTAATCCCATCGTCCAGGGAATAATATTAATACTTCAGTGGTTACATTGTAACGTATAAATCTTGATTTTATTTTTGTTGATGGAAATTCCAATATCGTATTCTAATAAATTTATAAATAGTCAGTCGATGCATACTCAACAATCCTTTATTTTTATTTTATCCCATTATATGGTTTATAATATGTACCTTTACATTATTACAAGTACCTATGGGGAAAGCTTATTTGTTGGAAGAATAATATAAAATAATTTTCTCAACACATACATTCTAATTTGATTTGCATCCTGATTTAAAAAAGATCTTTTTTGCTTGTTTTAAACCTTAGATAAAATAATATATGTTCACATATATGTAGTGGATAAAATTTTTAGATAACATTTGAAGAAACATCATTAAATAAATATAAAATAAATATTTTGAATGGAGAAATTTAAAGTATAAAGATTAAAACTTTACAAAGATTATAAACTTGTCAGTTACATGATAGTTGGCGTAAATATTAAATAGATTAATAAAAAATACTTACGATACATTTACATAGATGTATGCCTTTCAAACGCATAAAATTGTAAAACATCTTTTTTTTAGAAAATGGAGAGGTGGTGGATAACATGCCTTTTGCTAGATAAGAGTTTCATATTTCTGGTGAAAAATTTAAGTGCTCAATTTCTCCTTTCTTTTAAAACTTAAAAAGCTTGAATTTCTTGAGCCTTTGACATCTATTTTCTCAACTTTAAGTTTAATGTACAAGAAAAATTCTGGCCTCTATCAAACCGCCAATCACTTCCTTTTCCCTTCTAGGAAAATTTACATCGGAATTATTTTATAGACGTATTTACAAATTTATTAAACATTTGAGCCTTCATAACTGGCTTACTTTTCTTATGTAAGACATAAACAGTTTTATTAAATTTAAATAAATTTCTTCAGATATGTTTACATATAAATATTTTGATACAACTA
>BPLR01009907.1:0-26279 GCA_021605095.1 Caerostris extrusa | reverse complement strand
GCTACGTATTGCTATGGCACAAGGATCAAATTTCAGACTGTGAATAAAATTTCCTAATTACTTTAAAAACATATCAACAACAGTAATTTAGCCCAGTCACAGAGGATAATATATATAAATCCCACTGAACACTAATAAATCACGATATATAGATGTGCAGAAAAAAAGGTTTAATCTATAAGAACACACATTTAAAATGCATTTTCTAGTTAAAAAATGGGATCGTATCCGCCTAATAAATTTTATATCTTTATAAGAAAACTGAATCATGAAATATAAAAGATAATATTTCTATGCCCTGCTTTTCCATCATTATGCTTTTAAAATCACAAGGTCAAATATGCAAAATGTATAAATGAATTAATGCATACAAACACCTTTTAAAAATGATAATTTTCATGATCAAAACATCACTTTGTTAAATTTCAGACGCCTTGAAAAAAATTCTAAGTTTCTTAAGGTGTTTAAATTCAGAGTACTAGTGCTTCCAATATTCAATTTTTTCTTCCATTTTCTTAAAACCAAATATCTTTTCATGAAGGTCAGTCAGGAAATGAGATATATGTCATAACCGAAATCTTTCATTGTAAAATATAGAGTTAATGTGTAATAATACGTAATAATAAAAATAATGTTTTCTTCATTTTTACAATACTCCTTCGCAATTGTTTGGGAAAAGGGTGCTTAGATTTAGAAAGAAATTCCTGAACTGTGGAGATTTTACCTCTCACAACTTTCTGTTTATATAAGATTGCCGCATGCTTTCAGTTTTCAGAAAGCAGCGTCTGAGATCAGTTGTCTGTTAATCAAGTTTTTATATTTGTTTCATAATATACTTTATTCTATAAATAGGTCATAAATACATAAATGCTGTATTGAAGAATAATAAGTTGTTAGAAGAAGAAAATACATGTTTTAAACCATGTTTAAATTTTCACCTTTGAAATCAATAGAATCCTGTCATTGTTAATGAATCTACATGTCATTGTTAATGAATCTACGGTTCGTTTTAGTGAACTAAAATTGAAACTAATAGTGACTCATATTCCTCGAGTTTATAAACGTTTTGAAGGATGTTATTAATGAATCTATTGTTTTTAGTGAATATAGTATCGTTATTAGTGAATCTAATATCGTTGGAGTAATGAATCGAAATCAAGTGCAGTGGTTCATTATAAAGCCGTATGTCCCGGTCTCCATATGACTGTAGAAGTATCCACAGAGCCCAATTAGACTTCTCACCCACACCATTCCCAAACTGTAACAGGGCAACTCATCTCTAGGCACAGTGATGTGGTGTGGTGTAATAGCTAGTAGTAGTGTGGTGATGGTTATAATTTTTGGTCAGTGTGATGATTGATTGTGATTTTGGTCAGATGTCATGACGGTTTGACTTTGTCAGTGTCACGATAGTATGATATTTTCTAGTGTAATGATTGATTATGATTTTTGGTCAGTGTCGCATGACGATTATGATTTTTTAGCCATTGTGATGATTGATTATGCTTTTTGGTCAGTGTCATGAAGATTATGATTTTTCGTCAGTGTCATGATGGTTATGATTTTTGGCCAGTGTGATGATGATTAGATTTTTAGCACATTTTTTCATCAAAGTGTTTCAAATACGTTCAGTTAATTCCCTAATATCATCCATTTTAATGCTTCTTAAGAAAGAATATTATTTAAAGGAAAATTTAAAGAATATTTTTATATTTATTTTCCCTTAAATACATTTAGCCCAAACAAACAAACAAAGAAAAAACAATTTTTAACGGAACATTTCGATTTCTGATGACCATTTTAGCACAGGCACGAAATGCATCAAGTCTCATTTGCTGAAATTTACGATTAAAAGCCGCGCAATTTTCCATTCCTCCGGCGACGAATCCATCTGGTTCTTGTAGTATGCCAAACGATTTTACGATCCGATCTGCCACCATCAAATAGAAACTCCATCCCTCGCGACACCTCCCACGAAGTTTGTGAGTCAGTCGCGCAAAAAGGTCTTCTGCTCGCCCCGTCCAAGAATAAAATGCAAAGGTTGCACAGACTTTTAATGTTCGGAACCCTCCCCATCCCTGCGGGAAGAAAGAGTGAATAACGATCTGTCATCCCGAGAAGGAGGGGGACAGCAATATTTGAAGAACCCCCCGGGGTGTTCGAACACCGCTCGGGTTTCGTGAAACCTGCGAATAACCTGCTGGAGTTTCTATTTGCCTTTCTGTTCGAAGTATATCACAAGCTTTTCTACGAACGGAACGCCATTAGAAATGTTCCTTGTTTTTAAACAACTCTGTTATTTGAGTGAAGAATTAATAAATTTAACCGTTTAGAGAGAAAAAAAAAACAAACAACATTTTCAATGTTAATTACTGAAATTAAAATACATAAATGGACGATATGTCATTAAACTGTTGTTGGAGAGAAATAAGGACAGGAATCCGTTAATCAATTTTCAATTGAGTTAATGTTCGAATTTTCAGTTGTTAGTGTTGAAGTTAACACTAACAAATTGAAAATTCGAACATTAATAAATTGAAAATTGGTTAACGGATTCCAGTTTTCATCTAGTTTCATCTAATTTTCTACTGAATTCAAAAATGAATCAATGACAGCTCTTTGTATTTGCTTTGTAAGTCGGGGTCATTAATTGAATCAATTAGTTTTTCATAATCAATTGTTGTAAAACCTACTGGTTACCTGTGACTTTAAATGGATTCTGAACTCAAAATTGTCACCCGATAAATTGATAAGAGGCACTTCAATCACTGAAGAATATAATTAAATTAACGAAGACCATTTTTTGATATCGTTTTACGAAAATAACAATGATTCTTGAACTTTTTGATCGCAACTTCTTTTTAAATTAAAAAAAAAAAAAAAAGTAGGAGTCTGATGGTTGAGTGACTAGTGCTCTGGCGTTTGGTGCCCCAGGTTTCGGGTTCGAGTCCCGGCTGTGCAATGGATGTTTGTAGTAGTTCGAATCCACAGAGCGTAGGGCTGACAATCCTACAGCGGAAAAAGTAAACATCACGGAGCTAAGACAGACTTCTACCTACGGGTGCTCCATCACAACAGAAGATGTCCCTCCCTCCTTTCCATGAGACCACACGGGGTCTTGGACTTGGTCTAAATGTTTGCTGTCCTCCAAGTGGATAAGAAATAATAATAATAATAATAAAAATGTAAAACACTGACATATTAAAAAGCATAGCCTTCCACTGAAGTGAAAAAGTCATATATTTTTCAGATGGCAGTAGCATCGCGTAGAACAGGTATAAATGCGCAGTGCTTAAAGCTTTCATTTTTGAAAAAAATGTTTTACGTATAATGAACGAAATGAAAATTGAATAAAAAATGGGTCATGCCATTTCGGACGTTATAACTTACAACATTGAAGGAAAAAATGGATAAATCGACCGCCTGCAAACGACCGAGACCGGCGACGTCTGCAAAAAAATTCAACAGACAAGCAACACTTCATAACCAAAAAAATCAAAACTTGTCTGTTAGAACTAGATTTTTTCTTGGGCTATTGAGAAACCGACTAAAAAAACATCGCTTGCAGCGACTCTCGTGGGCAAGCGGTTGGTCCCCTAGATGAATGGAAAACCGTGGCCTGGTCCGATGAGTCACGATTTCAAACTGATTTTCGAGTGGCGCAGACCCCAAATGGACCCAAACTGTCAGCAAGGCACTATTCAAGCTGGTGGTGGCTCCGTAATGGTGTGAGCTGTTTTTCATGGCATGGACTTGGTCCTACTGGACCGAACATTGACTGGAAATGCTACTCTTACATTGTTAAACAGTGGGATTCTTAGCCACCATGTCACCGGGCCACAACTGTTCGCGATTGGTTTGAAGAACATTCTGGATTCCAACGAATGAACCTAGATCGCCCGAATGAAACCCATCGAGCATTTATGGGACATCATCGAGAGGTTGTTCGTGCCCAAAAATGAGACAGCATGGCTCAATATTCCTGCAGAAGACTTCCAACGACTTGTTGAGTCCATGCCACGTCGAGTTGCTGCACTTCGCCGGGCGAAAGGAGGGCCGACACGATATACCATGACTTTTGTCCTACCAAATTATTTTGAAAATGTGTGTATATAATCAAAAACGAAATTGAATAAAATGACTAATACTTACAACATTGAAGGAAAAAAAAATATACAAAAATGGGTGAAAAAAATCAATTTTTTATATAAAAAAAATAATTTTTATTGAGAAAATAAAAAAAAAAAGTTTATAAGAAGTAATTCTTCAAACATTTTTCACAAATCCCATACAGGTTAGGACTTCTACTTACTCTTACTTTGTTATTCAGTGGATTCGCCACTGAAGCATTCCACAGGAAATGAAAAACACTGACATCCTTGCAAAAATGCAATTTGCAACTGCTCATTTTATACTGCCCTACCAGCAAATCTGTGGTTAATAAAAATAGATTGCAAGTGTTCCTCCGAAATGACCGTGTTTAAGTTGTGATGGTGAGTTTGAGTTCATTACTCAGATTGAGACATTTTCTTTTTTTACTGGGGTAGGGTTCTCAGTCCTACGCCCAACAGTCATATTAGACCGCGCCCTACGGTTTAAAGTGGATTCTGAGCCAATGCAATCATCTATGGCACCGCCGATCCCGAAACCTGCGGCAGTGAACGCCAGTCACTCGACCTTCAGGCCCTATGTGATTCACAATCACAGCTTTAATATTAGTATTTTTAATTGAAATATTTGAGTAAATAAAAACTCATTGGCGACTAAAAGACAATTCCTTTATTTAATATTTAAACCAATAAATCTAATACTGATTTAATCTGATTTAAGTAGTCATAACACTAACTACATAAATTATCTTCATGGACATATAGCATATTAATCGTTGAAATTTTTTTTACTTTTATTTAAGCCTTCAAAGCCTTGAACAGAAGAGCTTGCAACACTGCCCAAGAACATCCCAGAAAATTGCGAACCCACTTGATTCACCATTGTTGGTCGAAATGTCCGACGTCCATTAGGAAAGCACTCGGCCAAACACTTCCGCGAACCTTTGTTGGCGATTGGTCAAATGCGCAATCCGTTTCGCTCATTGGCACACAATGGGGTCGCATCTTCCCTTTGTGCATTGTGTCCCTCTTTATCCTAATGCCATTATGCGCATGGGCATTGTTTGGATTCTTCCTGTCCACGCACCCATGGAGAATGCCTGCGCGGCATTTTTTTAGTTTTGACTTTTCATGTGTCGGCACATTAAATGACATGTTTTTTTATTTATTTATTACTTTATTTTTTTTAGTAATTAGGATTAAAATGAGTATATTATTTGCTGTCTAATTGAGATAAGTTAAGTATGTTAACAACTTTATCGTAATATCCATTGAATCTACGTGCGAGATGTGGGGAGTGGTCAGGAATCGGCATTACAAACCGACTCATGAAAAATTTATAAATTATTTTTATAAAGGTATGAAAATCCGACATGAAAAAATGTATAAATTATTTTTATAAAAGGTGTCGATCAGTGAAAAATTTATAAATTATTTTTTATAAAAGGTATCGGTATGAAAATCCGACTCAGTGAGAAAATGTATGAATTATTTTTATATAGGTGTCGGTATGAAAATCCGACTCCCGAAACCTTTATAAAAATAATTTATATATATATAATCTATTTACAAAAACGCTAAATTTAAATGTTTGGTATGGTTTGTCGCTCTACGGTCATCTTGTGCACACTAGGTCTAAACAGACCTGGACCTGCAGTTTGAAGTGGATTCCGAACCACTCACAAAGCTTATTCAGCCAGGATTCGAACCTGGAGTCTGTGGTACCAAAGACCAGAGATCTAGCCAATTAGCCACCAGGTTATATGAACGTTAAAAAGGTGCAACTCAATTGTTTCCTTCAATAATACAACTACTATAAAAGATTCTTATCACTTCAGTGCTAAACAAAGCAAGTTCTGAAAGATTTTCTGATCACTAAGCCTTATAAAAAGCTGTATTGATCGACACTTGAAAGAAAATTTTATAGAAGCTATTCTGTCTTTAAAAAAAACATTAGATGCATTACAAATATAGGTTATTCGTGCTTAAAATGTACAATTTTCTTTTACTTGTCTTCAACCATTGCATATAACGGCCTGATGACCAATCGGCTAGCATTCTAAGCCTTTGGTACCACAGGCTGCAGGCTCGAATCTGGTGGTGGCATGGATGTTTGTTAGTGGTTTGAAATCCCCTTTAAACTGTAGGTCCCGGTCTAATTAGCCTAAAAGTTGTGCACAAAATGATCGTTGAGCGATAAACCAAACAAATCAACTATTGTATAATATTCCTGTTAAATTAGATTTGTTATATATATATACATACATAACAAATTTAGAGTACAAAGAATTTGATTAAGTACTGTACTTTCAAAATTGTAAAATATATTGTTCAATAAAAGTCATTGAATTTACCAGATCGCTCTGATCTGATAAATTCAATGTCTGAGAAAAGACAATTGGAAGTGTGAAAAAATTAAAAATTAAGAAAATTTTTTTTTATGTATGTATTTCATCTAAATATTTTGTATTTATATATTTTGTATTAAATAGCGTTTGTTTAAATTATTTGTAGTTTTCTTTTAATGTATTTATATAACACTAATTACATAATTTTTTTTTCATGACAAGAGATAATCGTTTTCAGAAATATTTTGATAAGAATAATTTGTTTAGCATGCGTCCAATTTAGTATAAGTACAAGAATCTTCTGGAATTATTTACTTATGCCGAGGTATACGGCTGTACGCGTAATTTAATGTATTCAACTGCTTTAATTGAGAATGAATATTTGTAGCTATATCCTGAATGTGGTCAGAACGAGGAGAAATCCTAAGAACCAGATTTCGAACCAGATAAGATATGGAGCCACCTGTTTCTTTAAGAATAACGGGATCATCTGCCCTCAGATTGGGGGAGGGGGTGGCACCTGCCCTGCCAATTAACCGTGGCGTATGGAGAGCCTCTTCCATTCATCATGGGGGTGCACCTGAATTGTCTTCACTTCCGCAAAAAGGCCCGGAGGGGCGTGAAGAACATGGAGAAAGGCGCCGGAGGAACCGGCCGTTAGATTCCAATTTTCGCCAGGTTATCGTCTGATGCATTCTAATTGGACACACGTCGTTCCGAGAAAAGTAAATAATAAATAGGAGATCGCCCGCGGTGCATCTTTATTGTTTGGGGGATGGAGTCATTAATTAGATAAAGAGAAGGGCAAATTGGCTGCTGATTGGTAATTGGAAGAGCTGAAGATCATCAGCAAAGTTGTGTATTTTGCAATATATAATTTGCAATTATGCAATCCTTAAGACAAAACATGTATATATGATTTTTTTTTTATTTATTGAATGGCAATTTTTTAATCGAAAATGCTGCTGCCATAATATTCAATTGTTTGTTAGTGGAAGTTATATTCAGTGCTGGCGAAACTAGTGGATAACATTAAGTTTCCGAAGGCCGGCTAGTGCTCTGACCTTCGATATCAGAGTCTGTAGATTCGAATGGATGGAGGGTTCGGTGGCATGGATGTTTGTGAGTGATTTGGAATCCACTTTAAACTGTAGGTCCCGGTCTGTTTAGCCCTCGTGTGCACAAAATGACCGTAGAGCGACACACCAAACCGAACAAAAGGAGTTCGGTTCGTAACTCAATAGAAGTAACTGATTTGAAGTTCTCGCGTCTAAACAAGTTGTTGACGTGATATATGTATAGACCAAAAAGTTCATCTGTGAGTATGAAGTTCAAGAAGGGATTTAAATCAAAACCTTCGTTAAGTAAGGTACTTCGAATGTGAGCACAGTGCAGTACGTTTCTCGTTGTGTGTCCTGGGTAACGCTGAATCTACGGTTTGATTGACAGTGGCAAACAATCTCAAATCAAGGTCCTGGTATTAGAAATTAATATATTAATTAATTAATTAATAAAAGTTTAATATAAACTTGAAATTTTTAATAATTAATATAAACTTTTACTAATTACTTAATTATTTTTTATTAAATAATATTTTTAATGAATTATTTTTATTTAATAATTTTGTAATTTCGTATTAATAATTCTATTCAAGGTTATATTGTATAAAGATAAAATATATTTCTTAATTATTAAAATTTAATTTGATTAATAAAAATTAGAAAACTTGAAAAATTTTAATTTTTACTAATTAATAACTAATTTAAACTTTTAATAATTACTTAATTAATTTTAATTAATTAAATGTTAATATTTTTTTTTATTTAATAATTTCATATTGATAATTTTATTCAATATTATATTGTGAATAAATAAATACGTTACTTAATTGTGACAGTTTAATCATTGAAGATTCTGAACAAACGCATTATCAAATAAAACATTAATTGCCGACAATGATAGTTTTTCTTTTACTTTTTAATGTAAATCCGTTTTCACTAACCTCGTATGTAGTTCGGTTAATTTTATTTAGCAACAAAAACTTGATTACTACCACGCTGAAAATTATTTTTAAAAATTAGTTATGCATTTGATTTCGGAAAGTGAAAAACATATAAATCTTCCAATATAAGAATTATACCAAATGGCAAGGATTTTTACCGATATGCCTCATCTAACAATCAACCAGATATTCAAAATTGGAGCTATAAGTAAAATATGAAATAGGATAAAAGGTTTAAATTTTTGTAAATTAGCAGATTTTCAAAAACTTTCTATAATGTAATTACTTAATAATGACTCAGACATGAAATTTAATTCTCAAATTTCTAAAGTAAATATAAAAGAAAAAAATATTTTCAATTTTCATAAAAAGCACAATATTTCCATAAATTGTCAATACAATTGCCAGAAACTTTTGACAGTGAACTAGACATATAAAACTCACAAACAGTACATAAAAATTTAAGAATGAAATATCGAAAAGGGTTTTTAATTTCAGTCAAGTATCAGTTTTTTTCATTTTCCTTACAGTGACGTCTCAACAATCGTCACAGCGCCCTGGTGGGCTTTGACCTTTGGTACCACAGGCTTCAGGTTCTGATTCTGGAGGTGGCATGCATGTTAGTTTGTTCGGAATCCACTTTAAATTGTAGGTCCCTATCTGTTTAGCCCTCGTGCGCCAAAAGAGGACTGCAGAGCGGCAGACTAAACCTCATGATATTTCGGAAATGTAAAATTCCCAAAATTTAATTTTCTGTGTCTCTCTTCCTTCTTGAATCATCAAATCTGACGTTTACTGAAAATCTGTCCAACGAACGTTGCATGTGCTTTCTCCTCAGGATATTTCCAAAGTGTAAAATTCAAATTTAATTTTCTGTGTCTCTTTTCCCTTCTTGAATCACCAAATCTGACGATTACTGAAAATCTGTCCAAAGAACATTGCATTTGCTTTCTCCTCAGGATATTTCCGACGTGTAACATTCTCCAAATTTACTTTTCATGGTCTCTTTTCCCTTCTTGAATCACCAAATTTCTGACGTTTACTGAAAATCTGTCCAAAGAATATTGCAATTTGCTTTCTCCTCAAGATATTTCCGACGTGTAACATTCTCCAAATTTACTTTTCTATGTCTCTTTTCCCTTCTTGAATCACCAAATCTGACGTTTACTGAAAATCTGTCAAAGAACATTGCATGTGCTTTTTAATCCTCAGGGATATTTCCATAGTGTAAAATTCCCAAATTTAATTTTCTTCAGACGTCTCTTTTCCCTTCTTGAATAACCAAATTTGATTGTTTACTGAAAATCTGTCCAAGGAACTTTGCATGTGCTTTTTCCTCAGGATATTTCGAAATGTAAAAATTCCCCAAATTTACTTTTCTATGTCTCTTTTCCCTTCTTGAATCACCAAATCTACAGGGTTTACTGGGTAAAAATTTGTCCAAAGAACATAGAATACATTTGCTTTCTCCTTAAACAGGATATTTCGACGTGTAAATTCCCCCAAATTTACTTTTCTACGTCTCTTTTCCTTGAATCACCAAATCTGACGTTTACTGAAAATCTGTCCAAAGAACATTGCATGTGCTTCTCCTCAGATATTTCCAAAGTGTAAAATTCCCAAATTTATTTTCTACGTCTTTTTTCCTCCTTGAATCACCAAATCTGACGTTTACTGAAAATCTGTCCAAAGAACATTGCATTAGCTTTCTCCTCAGAATATTGAAATATATCCATGTGTATATTCTGGGATTGTACCCTTAACCTCAATACGCTCCTCATCCCAGCAAAGTGTACTGTATATACTGCATATTAAATAGGAAAAACAGTTTTACATATACGATACTGTGTATATTCTGTGTAAATATGGAATTGTTTGTGTATTTACAAATTTACTAATGAAATAAGGGAAAAAGGGTTTCTGCGACGTACCAGACTTGCCACGTGAAGACAGCGACCTCGTGCTTTTTCAGACAAAGAGGTTTTTGCGACAATTCCTTGTTGTCACCAACCGGCCGTGACGAAGGTCAGTTTGCCGTGGGACTTTGGAGAACTCGGCGAAAACAGATGACGAAACCAGTCGAGACTCGGAACAACCTCAAAGAAAAACCTTTAATTATAAGGTTTGGTTTTAATCCCCTCGAAATGAGTGATTGGGTTTTCCCAAGAAATTATAATTAATAATAACTAGTGGCAACAACATGGTTACCTAACGTAATGAAAATCATTGTTGAGCAAGAATCGGTTCGAAAAAATAGCACAATTCTTTGAATTGGTGTGATTGGCTCATGTAACTCAGTGACTTGGCTGTTAATCAACTTTTACTATAAAACTTTTATAACTGACTTTAATAATGCAATCCTTAATGTTCTCCAATATTCAATAAACTTAATTCTATTCAATCATATTATCACAAATCTACAAGAATTTTTAAAGACTATTTATGTTAAGATCATCTCCCTATTTTAATTTAAGAGATTGGTTTGTTTGTCTGTATTTTCTAAAACATAAAACCATCATATTTAAAAGTCAAATTTTTTTCTTCGAATTTATTATTCTCTTTATAAGCACGTAGCCAAAATAAAAAAAAAAAAATTCTCCTTCTTTTTTTTTTTTTTTTTTTTTAATTAAATGAAAAACTTTTCTAAAATGACATAAGATTTTCATTCTATTAAACATCATGCCATATATTTTCTTCTTGTTTATTTTTTTTTTTTTTATTTTTTATTTATTGGTAAGAAAAAGAATTACGAATGCAAAAAACATCAGAAAGGGACAAAAGGAATTTAAACATTGCAAAAAGGATTTTAAACATAAAATTGTTGCATTTAGATTGTTAGGCTCTAATCAATCGGATTATTATTTTCCTTTTGCTAATGATGTACGTTAAAAACAACTATAACTGACAAATATTTAATCTTTCGCAGCAAAAATAATCGAAAAGTAAGTAACTAGTAGGAAAAAGAGATTGAAGCTTTTTTGTAAAAAGTTATTTTTAAAATACAAGAAAAATCAAATTTCAAGTTTAAAAATAGTTAATTTTGAATTTCCTAGCAACTAAAGCAAAAAAAAATAAAAAATAATAAATAAATAAATAAAAATAAAAAAATAAAAATAAAAATAAAAAAAATCATCACATAAAGAACCATATTCGTTAAGAATAGATGGTTTAATAGCAATTTTGAAATTAACGATTATTGTGTTCAACCAAAAACTTCTGGAATTTTTCTATTTATCTTATTCATGTGCATTTCAATTCTACTATTTTATCTCTATTCTTCTTTGTGAATTTCTGACAGAGCTGTTATACTTACATAAGTGAAATTCAAAAGCAGCAGAATTATCAACAGTTAGTCGTGTAAGCAAAATACAAAAATTGTGCAATTGCACACAAATATTGAAACTTGTGTTGATGTAGATGTGTGTTGAATTTAAGTTCATGATGTCTTTGTGAACTTGTTGAATTTAACTTGTTGATGATTGTTTGTTGAACTTGAGTTGATGTTGTGTTTGTTGAACTTGAGTTGATGTTGTGTTTGTTGATGTTGAATAACTTATTAAATATTCTGGCGGTATGAAAAAGGGCGGTATGAACAAGTCAGTTGAAGAGCCTGAAGAAGTTCAAAGATGATGCTAAAACAAATTTTAATACATGATATTAGCTATTTAGTAACTTTATGTTTTGCAATTCGTTTTTAAGTAAATTAATTTTTAAGATTGTGATCCGCCAAGAATTTCCGGTATGCTAAAAAAGGCTTACCTTCAAATATAACACTCGTTCCTAAAAGGGAATTCTCGTAAAGATAAATACTTTGTAGTCGAGGGAAAAAATTTAAATAACAACTTAACTTTATGAAGAAAAACAACAATACAATAATTCTTCAATGAGTAATTGCTCCTGTGCTATGTAAAATACGATATCTATAACATAAAAATAAAATGGCACAGTTCCAATATACTGGAAAATATGGCAATTTAAATAAATGCATAGAAGTAATTAATATAATGAACGATGTAAAATGGACGATGTATAATGAACAAGGAAAATTTAATCACAAATGTATGATGCCTAAATATATATCGGGGTTTCTTTTTTTTTCGATACTATAATCGTTAAATAGAAGGATATAAATCCTACTAAAATCAGCAATGATCATGTACTATGTCAAATTCGGTATAACTGATGTAAAAATTAAAGGGCACTGTTTTTATAAGTTGACAAAGAAGTAAAAAAGTTGATGCGCTTTAAATGCATTGCACATTTAATCACTTATGAAATTATGATTCTTCTATGAAATTTATTTCACTTCCTCCTTCCTTCTTATCACGACTGAATGTGGAATTAGCATTGAAAATGCATAATTTAACTAAATGTATCGACCAGTTCCTTTTTCCCTGATACTATAATCCAATAAAAAGAAGGATATAATCCTACTATGAAGTACATTCGTCCCCTGGTGTAGTATGTGAAATAGGATATTTCTGACGTAAAAAAAAATTGAAACAGACGGAGCCAACATGTTGGCAAATATGGCAATTAACTATATGCATATAAGTGATTAAATGTTTAATGAACGATGAATAGTTTAACTAAATACATGATGCTTGAATGCATATCTGTTGTTCCACTTTTTTAATCAATACTCATAATCCATCAATTAGAAAGATATCATTCTATTGGAGTAATCGATCCTAACAGCGGTCTGGTGTAAAATGCGACATCTACATATTAAAATTAAAATAGCAGTCTGTTCCTATACGTTGAAAATATGGCAATTGAACTAAGTGCATTATACATTTAATCACTTAGAAATTATGATTCTTCTATGAAAATCTTATTACGGTGGTGCATGAAATGGCAAATTTGGTTGAACAATGCATAAATGAATATCCTAGTTTTTTTTTTTTTTTTTCTGATGCTTAAAAAGGATATAATCCTACTGACAGGTAATTAATCCTATTAAACTATCGGGAAATACGTCATTTCTGAAAAATAAAATTGTTTGGTTCCAATATGGGTGACAATTACGGCAATTTAACTAAATGCACAGAACCGATTAAATGTTCAATGAACGAATGTCATAATTTAACTAGATGCACGAATGTATATCCGGGTTTCTTTTTTTTTTTTTTTCACTATAATTTATTCCTTCTGAAGGATATAAGCCCTATGAGTAATTGATCAAATGAAATACGATATTGGCTTTAAAAAAATGGCGCGTGTTATTCCTATATGATCAAATATGGAGATTTAATTGAGGGCCTAGAAGTGATTAAATTGCATAATGAAAGATGCATAATTTAACCATCATATGCTAAATGCATATCATTTATACTTTTTTTATACTATAATCTATTAAATTTGAAGGGAGTAAAAACGCACTATGAGTAATTGATTCCGGTGTAACATCTGAAATATGATATTTTGACGTAAAAACAAAAATGGCGCTTTAATAAATACTTTAAAAATATGGCGATTGAATTAAATTTTTGCATTTAATCACTTTCTTTGCCTGAAATTATGATTCTTTATGAAATTTGATGCATAAATTATATATCTGTGTTTCTTTTTTATACTACTAATCACTAAATTTAATTAATCCTACTATGAGTAACTGATCATGTACAATGCGAAAAATAAAAAAAATTAAATGGCGCTGTTTTTATAAGTTAACAAATATGGCAATTGAACTAAATGCATTGCATATTTAATCACTTGTATAAAATATTCTTCTACGAAATTCTTGCCACTATGAAATTCTTTCATTTCCCTCCTTCCTTCTTATCACTTACTATGAAATTCAAATTATGCATTGAAAATGCATAATTTAACTAAATGTATAATTGGGTTCCTTTTTTTTCCTTATACTATAATCTAATAAAACGAAGTAATTTTCTTTGAAGTGATTCCACCCGGTGTAGTATGTGAAATAGGATAGCTCTGACGTCAAAATAAAATTGCGAAGTTCCAATATGTTGGCAAATATGGCAATTAACTATATGCGTAGAAGTGATTAAATGTATAATGAACAATGCATAATTAGCTAGATGCATGAAGCCTGAATGCATATCTGCGTTTATTTTATTTCATACTATAATTTAATCCTCCTGAAGGATATAATCCTACTATGAATAACTGTTCCGCCTTCTGTGTAATTGATTCTTTGTGAAATACGATACTATGTAAAATAAAATATATTCCTACAGTATTAAAAAGTATTTGCACACATACAGTTTTTCCTTTACAATTCATAAAAAAATGCATTAAAAAAGTACAAAAATGGGCATTTTAAAAACACAATAACCTTATTCATCTAAACTAATTTTTAAAAATACAATAATACAAGTAAAAAAAAAAATTTTTTTGCAATAAAATTAAAAAATATCTTACGTCAAAAAAGTATTTGCACACTCAACACAACTTTAGGAAATTTGCATTTTTTTCTGATGCTAATTATTTGATAGTCATCCACCAGTAAATAATTAATATACGTAAGACGACTATAAAGTCAGGTAGTGTCGATACTTTATCAGTTGATTGTTGATTTCAATTTGTGATGGCACCTAAGAAATCTGAATTGCCGATCTCGTTGCAAAGAAAATTGTTTCTCTTCGTGAAAAGTGGCCTAAGTTATCGAGAAATAGGTAAAAAAAGGAAATGTTTGCTTTTTCTACTGTTCGGTACATTATAAAACAACACAAAGAAAGAGGATCTACATCAAATAATTTTGATTCTGGACGCCCAAAGAAATTTTCACAGCGAATTAAGCGAAAAAATTATAAGAGAGACATCAAAAAATCCATTTGTTAGTGGATAACATTAGCCAATGATGTCGATTCAACATCTGGAGTTCAAATTAGTGCCCAAAATATTCGAAATGTCCTGCACGATGCACAAATTTATGGGAGATCTCCAAGGAAAAACCCTTTTATAAATGAACGAAATAGACTGAAAAGACTCTAATTCTGGTGTAAGAAATATATCAATAAGCCAATTGATTTCTGGAAAAAACATATTCTCCGACGAGAGTTAAGTTCAATATCTTTAAATCAAATGGCAGCAAATTAGTTTGGAAAAGCTTTGCACTGCTTTCCATACTAAAATGTATTACCTAGTTAAACATGGAGGAGGCTCTGTTATGGTTTGGGGGTGCATGGCTAGCAAAGGAGTTGGTAATTTGTGTTTCATTGATGGGAATATGACAGCTCGAACAATTGATGTATTAAAAAGATAACTTGCCCCAAAGTGCAACAAAATGGCAATCCGTAATTCGTACTATTTTCAGCAAGACATTGATCCCAAACACACTGCCGGTATAACACGAATGTGGTTGCTTTATAATAGAAGACTTGCTACTCCACCACAATCACCAGACTTAAATCCTTTTTAAAATTTGTGGAATTCTTTGGATTTAAAGAGTAAGAAAAAAATTAGATTTCAAGCAAATCTGCACTTAAACAAGCTCTTATTGAAGAGTGGTCAAATATTGACCCTACTGTTACAGAAAATTTAATTAAATCAATGCCAGTATATTACAAGCAGTAATAGATGCTAATGGAATGCATACTAAATATTAGTTATTTGAAATTTTGGCAAATATATAATATTTCTTTTGTATTCATGCGGGTGTGCAAATACTTTTTGACACGAGATATTTTAATTTTGTTGCAAAAAAATTGCTATTTATATTATTGTATTTTTTCTGTTTAATTTAGGTGATTAAACTTATTCTACTTTGGCAATACCAATTTTTGTATTTCTTAATGCTTAATTTTATGATTTGCAAGCAAAAATGCACGTGTGCAAATACTTTTTGTACCCACTGTATACGTTGACAAATATGGTAATTGAACTAAATGCATTGTACACTTAATCACTTCCATGAAAATATGATTCTTCTATGAAATTCTTACTACCTTTATGAAATTCCTTCATTAATTCTTTCCTTCTTACCACTTCTCAGAAATTCTTTCATTACTTTCTTCCCTCTTACCACTTCTATGAAATTTTAATTACTTGTATGGAATTCAAATTATGCATTGCATAATTTAACTAAATGTATCTCTGACGTAAAAATATAGGTCCTGGTCTAATTATCCTAAATGTGTACAAAACGACCGTAGAGCGACAAATTTAACTGAAGTAAAAATAAAATGCGCAGTTTCTATACGTTGACAAATATAGCAGTTTAACTTAATGCATAGAATTGATTAAATACTAATGAACAATGCATAATTTAACTAAACGCACGATGTTTGAATTCATGTCCGGGTTCTTTTTTTCTGTTAAGTTATTTCTGCTATGAGTAATTGATGCTTTGGGAAATATGAGATTTTTGGCGAAAAACTAGATTGGAGCGATTTCTATGTTTTGACAAATATGGCAATTTAACTAAATGCCTAATTGAACTAAACGCATGATTCATGAGCGCATATCCGGGTTTCTTTTTTCAGATACATTAATTTAATCTTCCTGGCAGTTATAATACTAATAAATAAAATGGATTAATCTTTGGGTAATTGATCCTATGTAGAATGCGATATTTTTGACGTAAAAATAAAATGGTGAGGTTCCTATATGTTGAAAAATATGGCGTTTTAACTAAATGCATTGAATTGATTGAATGTATAATGCATAATTTAACTAACTCTATAAGGCATGAATGCGTATAGTTTTATTTCGTTTTTCTGATTCTATAATCCATTAAATAAAATACGATATAATCTTACTATAATCTTATAATTCAATGAGTTATTGATCTTTGTGTACTATGTGAAATACAATATCTCTTGCTTAAAAATAAAATGGCGTGGTTCCTATATGTTGAAAAATATGGCGATTCAACTAAACGCATAGAACCGTTCTAGAACACAATGTATCTAACTTTCCTTCATTACGAAACACAAAGTACTAATCTTAAAAGTTTTTCAATGTACTTCTAATGAGTGATAAGCTTTTTAAATTCAGATATGTTAATGACAACCTTTCTGATTGCAGGTACAATCTTCCGTATTACACATCTTTTACCACACAACATGGGTACCTCATTACGAGACCCTACTGCCAGTCACACGAGAAAACATCGTTCCTCGTTATTTGATTGGATGTCGAGCGAACGGGGACATGCAATTACGCGACACAGAAGGAAGAATTTTCAATGACGTCTCGCTCTGCAGCGCATGTGTGCTGACGGAAGACGTATTTTCGAGGGTGGCCAAGCTTGAAGAAATGGGGATGCTGAGAAAAAAGGGCGTAATTTGAATAATAACTCCATTAGCTGTGAATGGAAAACAATTTCCCAATGAAATCCCACCATGTATAGCTGCGTAATAGGATATTTTGATTTATAATTGGTTGTTGTCCATTTTTCATTTTTTTTTTTTCAAAGTAAGTGAGTTAAAAGGAACCTGATGGACAAGTGCCTCAGCGCTCTGACGCTCTGTACTTCAGGTTTCGTGTTCAGTACCAGAGGTGCCGTGGATTTTGTAGTGGTTCGAATCCACTTAAACCGTTCCCGGTCTAAAGGATCGCTCGTTGTGGGGGTAGCGTTACTCCGCGTCCGTGGCTTATCTTCAAGTTAACCCCCTGGGTTGCAAAGTAACATTTTTGCCTTAAGGCATCCAAAACCAAGCTGTCTAAGTGTTTGCCAGCTGCATTAGAAGGAAAAAAAAATTACATGATTATCTGAAATCGAAACTTGTTAATGCTTGATGTTAATACCGTTTTTTCAAATATTAATTCATTAATTAAATTTAATTAATTAATTTTAGTTTTTTTTTCCAATTCCTTCTATTAGCACACACTCTCCTTATATATCTTGTTCAAATTGTCAATCGTTCTTTAAAATACTTTTTATTCCTCCACCAAGTTCGAATACATTTTTTTGGAACTTGTAGTGGATGACACTGATATTAATGCAGTTTTTTCAAATAGTAATAATTAAATTTAATTCATTAATTTTAGTTTTATTTAGATTTAAGTTGCATATATCTACCAATAGATGACGCCACATAAACTTAAAAAAAAAATGAATGCAAATTATTTATAAAGGACTTCCTGCAATATAGTGAGAAAAAAAAGTAGAAATTGACATAAATTTTTTAATTTTTTTTTTTTTTTTATTTGTTTCAAAGTAAGTAAATTAAAAGGTGCCTGGTGGCTGAGTGACTAGTGCTCTGGCACTCGAAGCAACAAATTCGGGTTTGATTCTCGGGGGTGCCATGGATGTTTGTAATGGTTCGAATCCCCTTTAAACCGTAGGTCCAGGCTCAATTTTAATACTACACCACACCGCATCACCGCCTAGAGTTAAGATTTTATCTATTATGGGCGTGATGGCCGAGTGGTTAGCTCTCGGTACCACAGGTTTCGGGTTAGAATCCCGACTATGTCATGGATGTTTGTAGTGGTTCGGAATCCACTTTAAACCTAGGCCCCGGTCTAATACAATCGTAGAGCAATGTGGGGATGGTGTTACTCGCGTCCGTAGCATATCTTCAAGCTACACGTGCCTCTGGGTAGTGCTAAAGGAGTAATAGAGGTGCAGCCCTTGCTTATGATATAAAGAATAACTGTCCTTGTATTACCAGCTACATTAGAAAAAAAAACTTTAAATTGTGGGTACTGGCTTAGGATCACTTGTAGTTTGATTTGATTTGGTTCGCCGCTCTACGGTCATCTTTGCATACTTTAGGCTAAATCGACCGGGACTTACAGTTTAACGTGGATTCCGAGCCACCAACAAACGTCTATGCCACTGTCAGGATTCGAACCTGAAGACTTCGGTACCAACGGCTAGAGCGCTAGCCAACTGGCCATCAGGCTACTCGATATCCATAAGAGAACGCTTTCAAAAGGCAGAAAAGTCGAGATTGAATAAATTCCTTTTGTAGATTTGTTTCCTATGCTTTTCCGTTTAATTTTATGTATAAGAAGAAATTAAGCCATATTACAGCCATGCCCCCTTTTCTCCTTCAACCATGAGCCCATACGGGTTCGTGGGCCTGGTCTAGATATCTACCAAGTTTATAAGAAACAATAACTGTTTGTTCTCTAACTTTTGTAAATACCTCTTCCAATGCCATTTTTATTTTTATTTTTTATCTTCCTTATTTACAACTTTTTTTCAAAAACTTATTATTGCTTAATATTACGGCATTTTTTCTGGACGTGAACGAATCGTTGCAGTGTTATAATTACTACTAATTATAATGAGTGACAATTTAGAAATTTGAACGCAAATTAAATAATATTATTTACTTTACTCACTAATTCATTGACATTAAATCAAAGGGAAATTTTTCAACAACTTCTTGAATGCCTTGTGGATCAGTAGACCTCTGTCAGAGATGCTGAAATGATTCTGGATATCCATAAGGAGTTTTTTTTTTTTTTTTTTTTTTTTTTTTAGTCTGTTCGTCGCTCTACGGTCATCTTGTGCAAACCCTTTAGGCTAAATAGACCGGGACATACATTTAAACGTGCATTCCGAATCACTAACAAACATCCGTTTGCCACCGCCAGAATTTGAATCCTTCGGTATAAACGACTGGAGTTATTCAAGTTGGCCATCAGGCCGCTCGTTATCCATAAGAGAATGTTTTCAAAGGAAGTTCCGAGATTGGAAAATTTCCTTTTGTAAATTTGTTTTCCGTGTATTTTTCGTTTAATTTTATGTATAACACGAAAATAAGCCATATTACTTCGAAGATTTTTCTCCCGTTATAAATTTTAAATATTGTACCCTTTTTCCTTTTTTATTTTTTTCATAACTATATTGTTAAATGAATGCAAAAAATATTTTAATAATTTACAAAGATTTTGTTTAAATATTTTTAAAACTTCGATTTTTTTTAATGTAACATTTTTATAGGTGTTGTTTTTTATCATGGGCGAACATGATGTTGTCCTTTGTTAGAGATCCATGGCACCTCCAAAAAGTGAAGCTATAAGATAAAAAATAAGTAACAGTAGAAGATATTATTTAAAAACAGATCAATCTCCTCGCACGACATGAGAAGTTTTGATTTCAGAAACTTTTTATATTTCAATTTTATTTCATGTGATTTTATTGATGTGTATTTGAAAACTGGCAAAATATGTGTTACTAAATTTGATTTGACATCAAGCCAAGTGCTCTGTACTTCATTTTGAAGTGTGTGGCGTTCAAAATTTAAAAGATTATTGTTTCTATATCCTCAAAATAGTGCCTAAGGATTAATTTCTGTTTATGAAAGTTAATTTAACCATCAAGAACAGACTTCTCTGTCTAAATTAAGTAGTTTTTCTTGTAAATTGAACAATTGCTTCTTCATGAAGTTCTAGAGTTATTCAATTTTGTTATATTCCATTGTCTATTGAATTTGATAATTCTTGTAGGGGATTTTGCAATTTAGGGTTTCGAGTTCGCCAAGTCTCTTTTCGCGCCAAATGGAATCGCCAAAACCGCAGTATTATGCAACTACAGCGGCCATTTGTAAAATTGAAAATAATTTCTAATACTGTATACTGTTTTAAAGATTAATTTTTTATTATTTATTATCATGTGCGCACATGATGTTGTCCTCCTAGAGGTCAGTAGAGTCTCCAAAAAAGTGAAGTATGAAATTAGAATTATTACATTTTTTTATATTCCTGTCGCTATTGAATTTGATACGTCTTAGGGAATTCTGCACTTCCAATGTCGCCAAATCTCTTTTCAATGCCAAATAGAATCGCCAAAACTGCAGTATTTGTAACCGCAGCTGTCATTTGTTGGCAAAAATCGCAATTGGTGAAAACAATCGTCAAATAAACAACAAGCGGAACCTAAAGTGCATAACTCCCGTTCTTCTGACTAATTACTATATAAATTTCTTACTATATAATTTTCTTTACCAATTGGCTAGCACTCTGGCCTTTGGTGCCACAGGCTTCAATGTTCGAATTTGGCAGTACCAACTCTTTTGTTAGTAATTTGGAATCCACGTTAAACTGTAGGTGCCGGTCTAACTAACTCAAAATGTGCACAAAATAACCGTAGAGCGACGAACCAAATCATACATAAATTTCTTGGATTATTGAACATTGGTCCCATGTGCATTTGTCCAATAAATTATGTTCACACATGATAAATTGAAATTCGTGAAAGGATTTCAGTTTTTAATTTTTTAAAATTACTGTTATAGCATTCTTTCTCTAATCAATTAGATAGTTCGATATAATTTAAAAAATATAAAAATACAAAAATCCTGCTATAATTTTTTTTTATAGTGTTGGGTTAAATCAGGGTTCTTAATGTCCTACCTCCACCCCTTGATTCCACCCACAGCTTGAATTTAAGGTTGGAATTATTAATATTCCTCCGTATTTAGAATAAATGCATGTAAACTATCTTTTCTGACTACCAATCTACTATAATCTTTACTGTCATGCTAATTTTAAATTTAGATTTTTTTTTCTGTCATTTTTTTTTATGAAATAAAGAATAAATATAATATTAAAAAATAAATTTTGCAACAACAAGCTAAATTATTTTTAAAAAAATGTTATGAAATATTGATTTCAAATAAATTTTTACTGTATTGCTAATTTTAAATTTTTAACGACATGGATGATATTGTATTTCACTCAAGTTTAAAAAATATTAGGTTTTGGTTTGTCGCTCTACGGTCATTTTAGCGGTCTGATGGCCAATTGACTAACACTCTGGTCAATTGGCGGGTACAGACCGGTACCGGGGCTGGTTCGAATTCTGGCTTTAGCATGCTTATTTGTCAGTGGTTCGGAATCCGCGTTAAACTATAGGTGCCGGTCTAAATAGCCCAAAGTGTGCAAAAAAAAAAAAAAAAATGTAATTCGGTTTTGGCTCTCTACGGTCAATCTTTTGACACTTTGGGCTATTTAGACCGGCATTTTACCAGTTTAATGCGGATTCCCAACCACTGACAAACAATCATACCCCCGCCAGAAGGATATTAGGGTCTTACAGTTGAATTAAAATCCGATTACACATTTCCCAGCTGTTTTTTTGTATTAAAGTAAATAATGCAAACAAAGTTATTTTCAGAGATACCTTATTTGAATAGAGATTGAGATTCCTTATTATGAATTGTGAGTGAGATTACTTATTTGAATTGAAAGATTCGAATTTTATTTTGCTGATAAATTAAAATTTTATTGTCTAACTAAAGACATTTTTCTAATTAATTAACATTGAAGACACATGTTGTATTTTGAATAATTGAAGACTTTATAACATGGTGTCATATATTATTATAAAATTACTTACAATTTACTCACAAGAGTTCTTGAAAACAGAACATTTTTAACAACGAAAACGAAATCTATGCAGATGCATTTTAAGAATCTTGCGAGTTTAATTCAATTATTTAATTAACATTATAACATAATTTAAGCTATTTAATTAATCATTTCATTAGATAATTTAGGATTACTTGAAGGATGAATGAAGTTTTTGTCTAGGAAGTAGCCACACGCTTACTGTCCCTGATTACTGAAAGCATTGCCTTTGGTCTATGCCCATTGAATTGTTATGCCTTATTTTTTTAAATATTAATATTACTTGATTATTGAAATATAACTTATAACTTGAAATTATAACTTGATTATTGAAAGCATTGTCTTTGATTTCTGCCCAGGGAATTATGCCTCATTATTTTTCTTTTTTATTAATATTAATTTAAAAAAAAGAAGGAGAATAAAAACATATACGAATATATTCAAAGGTAAAATAGGAAATTATAATCATTACATTGCAAAGGATGATTGACTTAGATGCTCAGTCATTTAGAAAATTGGCTTTACAGGATCTGCTATAAATTCTTATAGGTGAGAGAACAACACAAGAAAAGGAAGACGCATCAATCAGTGATAAAAATGTACTTTAATCGGAAGTGTAACAAAACATTGCTAAAATACTATGATAATAATAATAATAATAATAATAGTCATAATAATAATAAACCCCATAAAAACAACTAACGGCACTTGCACAGGGTGTTCTGCTAATGAATCATCGATACACAATATCACAGCTCAGTGACCAAAAAGAGGAAGTATAGATGCGACAAGAAGAAATTTTTTTTTTTTTTTCTGTGTGCACTGTTCGATCAGTGGAATGAGCTCACGAATACCTTTTGAATGCTAAAATTATTTATTAGCTTCGAAATATTGATTCAAAAATTTGGATTGGATTGGATTGGATTGGATTCCAGTTTGGATTATCTTTTCGTGAATGTTTTATAAAAAAGAATATTTTCGCATTTTATAAGGCGAAATATTTCAAAAACTGTTTGAATTTTTGAGGTTTTTAATTCAGTAAAAACCATGAATAATGATTCTATTCCTTTTCTGTTGGACAATCTGTATTAAAATTAGATTAGATTCCAGTTTGTATTCTCTTTTCGTGAATATGGCGTAAAATGTGAAAATATTTTCAAAACTATAGTTCTTAAATCAGTGAAGCCGTGAATAATGATTCTCTTTTATTTGCTGTTGGACAATCTATGTTAGAGGAATTGAATTAAGTTCAAATTTGGATTCTGTTTTCGTGAATACGGTAAAAATTCGAAAATATTTCAAAAACTGTTTAAATTTTTGAAGTTTTTAATTTAGTGAATCAGCGAATATGATTATATTTATTTCCTGAACAATCTGTATTATAATTGGAAGGATTGGATTAGATTCCTTGGGTCCTTTTTTCTGAATATTGCATAAAAATACGAAAATATTTCAAAAACTGTTTGAATTCTTGAAGTTTTAATTTAATGGAAATCATAACTATAAAAATCGAATAATGATTCTATTTATTTTCTATTGGACAATATTAGAAGTGGAGGAAATGGATTAGATTCCACTTTCGATTCTTCACATTTTATGTCATGAAAAATATTTCAAAAACTGTTTTAATATTTGAGGTTTATAATTTAACAAAACGGCGAATATTGATTATATTTATTTTCTGTTGAACAATTTGTATTAGAATTACGGAATTTTGTTCATAAATTGGCCTTGCGATACATCGAAAAAAAATGGCAATTGAATTTTTTAAGATATGGATATATCGCTATTTTACAAATCAATTTATCGATTAATCGTAACTTTCAGATTGATATCGAGATTTAATTAATTGAAATTCTTATCAACATAAGAATCGAATCAGTGAGCCCTCGACACTTCGAACAGTGCACACTTTTTTTTTTTTTAGTTAAATCAAGAAAGAAGAACTTTTTTTATTTTAAAATACGATATGCAACACATTTACAACTCCAGTTCTAACGAAATCATTCTTGGATGTCTAAGCTGGCAATCAGAATTTTTTAAGCTACTTGTTTACGAGGCGAAAAATAATTTTTTTCGTTCGAAAACTTTCTTTTGCCATACAAGTGCTTCGTTAAAAGTTATTGCAGTTTTCTTTTCTTTTTTCCGATTTCCTCGGAAGATATTATAAACAACTTTGAGACTCAAAGTTTCTTGGATATTCAGAAACACAGCTTTTGAAGTCATAGCAATGTGCATCATTATCAGATCAGATTTCAGCAAGTGTCATCTTGTCTAATATTAAAAAGTCATCAAACTTTACATGAAATAATTTTTATTACACAATTTTTGTGCAGTTTTTGATAAAACTTAAGAAACACGCTTAATGCAGGACTCTGGTTTTGGTGATCAAAATTATCAATTATATCAAGAAAAGCAATTTTAAGCAAGCCAGAAATTAGCTTTCATTGCAACATATTTTTGATGTTTCTTTATTTGCCCTTGAGCAAAATCAGTCACTTAAATTCAGTTAAATTTGTCACTGATTTTTAAAGCAAAATCGGCCGAGTTAACCACTATTTACGCAACGCTTACAAATAATTATTATCTAGTTAAAACAAAATCCATTATATGATCATTTATTTATGGATTCAGTTGCATAAAGATCTTGTTGCCACTAAGAATTTTTAAGTTTGCGTAAATTTCATTTTTTTAAATTCAATTTTATTAAAGTCAAATATGAAATATATCCATATTTACTCAGTTAATATATTATTGTTTGCATAGAATTGGTATGTTACTTTTGAACAATTTCATCGAAGTTTTATATGGGGTATACTGAGTTGAAGTCACATAGCATTTTTTACAAAAATAATAATATATTTAAAAAAAAAATTAGCACGGAGGCTGATGATTATTGCTACATATGTATAATAGCTAAAATGAAGTTAAGGTAAAAACCAATGGATATTGAATAGAGTATTATAAATGGAAATTTCAAAAGATTTATTGAATATTAATATCTTTGACGAAGAGTATTTATTAATATTGATATGTTAAGATTAAACTCTTGTTTGTTATTTTCTTGGATGCGGAAAGTCTCATTTAGGATTTCTTCGCCATTATTTTTCCTTCTCTCAGGAATATCGCTTTGCGAAATGCTGTATTCAGTCGCAACCGATTTTTTTTAATTAATTTTATTCTAAGCCAATTAATAAGCGGCAAACAAGTTTATAGCAATTTTGATCACCAAATGTTTGTCTGCTAACCTCAGCAGTAGCAAAGAAAATAATTCAAGAAATCTTCCATATTCCATCGCTATCTGCAACATTTTCTTGTAGGTATTCCCTTCTTACAATGTACCATTTAAACACTTTGCAAAATTGACCATTGTTTCTAAAGATAATTTCTCCAATTTTATATTAGAAGCTCCAATATTCAATAGAGGACTCAATTTCAATAAAAATATGCAAGTATAAGAAATAATTAAAAATGAATGTGAAAGCAACAATTAAAAATCAAACTGTTTGAACTTTAAAAACAGATGATATTGAACATATA
>BPLR01009906.1:0-60916 GCA_021605095.1 Caerostris extrusa | reverse complement strand
GCAATATGGACTTGAGATAATAGATATATCGAAGAAGACCAGAGAGAGTCGAACGTAGTCATGGCTATAAATATTAATCCTTCTAACACTTCTTGTTTGTGGAATAGGTAACAGCAACTCACAGAAAAAGAAGAGCAGTAAATGGATGTCTAAGATTCACAACTTCCTCGATAACCTTTCTTGATCGCCAAGCAAGACCCCAGATTAATTAGTTTATGATCAGCATGCGACAGACGATTAACCGCAGACGATTAATTAATGACTACGTATGAATTTGTTTCCAAATTTGCAGCATCAACAAAAAAAAGCTTTGAGTTAAGCTGTTTATATACGTCAAACTTGCGAAGAAGTCGTAGTCATGAGAATTGTTACTTGCGCTTTTGAAAGCTTAATGCACAGAATACGCAGTTGAAAACTGAATTGAAATCACCCCAATAGACAAACTAATAATTGTTTATCGTGCTACCAATGAATCCTTGTTTAACCAGGCCTGTATTATCTACGAATTGTAAAGCAAAAACGATGATTTATCGGTTTGGTCTGGTATGAAACCTCTATCTATCCAGCTACCTATATGATACTGTGATCGCCTCCAGCTCTAAAGAAATGGCATCCTTGCACAATACGTTCAACAGTTTCTTACAATAATGGGTCAAACTATGTTTCTTATTTACGATAATGTCTCAAGCTCAAATGTGGCCTCGTATTGTCACAATATGAAACACAGCTTACTATAGAATGCTGTCCATCACGATCACCGGGCTTAAATCCATTTAACATACTTACAGGGTGTTTTTAAATTCACTTGCTCCAACTACGAAATCCTTTGTGTTATGTATATCTTTTCCATGAGTGACAAACTTTATCGTTGTTTTATTCTTGGCATGAATCGATGTTATTGAGCATCTGCTTTCGCTAGTAGAAGTAATTACATTCCGTATTATCAAAACCTTCAGCAATGAACATCTTTCCGCCAACAACCCTGCTTGTGTCACGCTATCGTGATCCTGCAACAATCCTGCTGGCTGTTATGTCACGTTATCCTATTTAATTACAATAGGGCAACAAATATAAGTGACATTTTTTGTCTCTTAAATTCAAATAACTATATGTTCCTAATTTTGAATATCTGAAAAATGAGTTCGAGGACGAAAATTTCAAATCTGGCACTCATTCGTAAGATATGTTTCTTAGTATGAAGTAATATGTTAACATATATTTCCTGTTTACTTACCTATTTACTCCAACTCATTCCCATTCTTACTACTGTTTACTATACTCTATTCTACTGTTAATTTGGGTTGTCATTTATGGTTTGTTCAAAATAATAATTGAAAATTGTCCAACAGTAATCTCCCAACATTGTAATGAATCATTCTTTGCCTGGTATCTTTTTCCATTTCTTCAATGTCTCGAAAACTCTCATCAATCGCTTGCCGTGAAAGGAGCCTTAATGGCACTGCAGGAAATGCATTTTTGTGGAAACAGTGCAGCCACATTTCATAAATGCAGAAACCATGTCCAACACTAATTTTTTATATTGCAGTTATTTGTTTACAGTTTCTAAGAAATTGGGCAAAAAAGCATTCCAACTACTTTCTCATCTTGATGGAGCACGCCGTCAAAATTTACATCCTTTAAGATCTTACGGATTCGTGAACCAATGAAAATTCTTTGTTTCCGTTTAGCTTCCTGATTGAAATAATTTATTATTTAAATATTTTTAGGCTGGTCCGCTGTTGCCATGACTTTCACAAAAATTTTTCCTAAAGTCAAGTTTCTTATGTGCCAGGGGTGTAGTAGAATCTTTATTTCCCTCTACTAATATTGGATTTCGCATATTTTCCTCCAACATCATAAAAGTGTTTCATAGGCCATTGTTTTTACCCGATGCAAATTTTTGACTTTACCGACCTATTCATTAAAAGCAGCTGACTTTGTATATTCTAACTGGAAGACCAATGAAAAGAGCTACCACTTACGAACACAACAAATGTCTATACTTCTTGTTTTATTGAAGCGTTTCAACATATGTTCCAAATCATAAACAGTATCCTACAGAAAATGGATGGAAGAAGCAATAATAGGGCAGCAATACTGATTTGAGACTTGCTGTGAATGAATCCATAAATATTCTCCAGTGCGAAGATTTGTGTTCTACTTGGAGGATCATCATTAAACATTTTCGTCAGAACAGAAAACAAGGTTTTGTTCTATAACCAGCAGAAATTGCCAATGACGATCTGCCTTAGTTTTGGACAACTCCGAATCTCGAACAAAGTTGCTCAATTCTACTTGGATACAGAATGTGTGGTGGAACAAAACAGAAAGTCAGTGCCTTTGTTTTGTATAAAATAGTAGAAATTGCTAATGACGATCTGTCTTAGTTTTGGACAACCTGAATCTCAAACAAAGTTGCTCAATTTTCTGATACAGAATGTGTAGCAGTGTATATTACCAGCATTTTTTTCTGATGTCTAGATGTAGAAGACCACATATTGAAATTATCTCTTATCTTTCTTTGATCATTAAAAACTTTATTTGGAATTTTCTAGAAGAGGAAACTCTTCAATAAGGAATTCGGCTCACAGCAGATGATATATTTGGCTATTACATTCTCTGACTTGTTTTATTGTGATTCTTCAAGCAAGATATTGATCACATAGGAGTTGCAGTCATTTACGTCATCAAATCAAAGAAATGATTGATACTTGACTCCATTGACCACAAAAGACCCAAACCAAATGGACATTTTTGCTGCCTAGCTCTATGCAGACTCAGCATCACTCAAAGCACTAAAGGCTTCTATTCCATAATAACTATAAAGCTTTTTAGTGGGCTTGAATAGCTACAGTGCCTGGGCAGACGCTGATCAAAGATTTCCTGATTCGAGTGCCACAACAGGCGGTGCCCGGGAATCCACTCTTAACCATAGTCCTGTCTAGAGCACTGCTGAGCGCTGTCTGGAAGTTTCAGTCACTCTTCACTCCTTGCAGTAACTGCTGGGGATTTTAGCCTCCAGTTACCTGTTACTGGTGTAGGTTTTCCTGCACTGAATAAATTAGAGTAAATATTGTAACATTACCTCCCTTTTGATGTATTGTAATCAATCTTTGTCAGGTAATTGTACAATATTTACTCTAATTTGTTGTTGCTGATCCCCCCTGGTGCAGGAAAACCTACACCAGGTAGCAGGTAACTGGGCTAAGATGCAATTTAGCGAGTTACCACGAGGGGTGAAGAGGACTAAACTCAAGACAAAGCTCAGCGGATTATATTAGACTGGGACCTATGGTTTAAAGTGGATTCCGAACCACTACAAATACCCATGGCACGGCCTCGAATCAGAAATCATTGACATCGAGCGCCAGGTCTCTATACACTATGCTATTCAAGCCCCACTTTAAAAAAACTTTTTCGATATCGATCCTAAACTATATAAAGAAATCAAGCGCGGCATCAAACTTTAAATTTTTTCTGCAGCATTTAAATTTGGATTAAAAATCTTAAAAAATGTAAAATAAAATCTTCACTTAGTAATCATTCTTTGAAAAAGTTTTAAGAATATATTTGTTGTGAATATCGTTTTCTCTTTCGCTCAATTTTAGTGAATAATCTTATCATAAATTTTGAACGAATAATGACTTACTTCCTAAAACAATTTTGAATCTATAAGTAATGTTTAAGGTGACCATTTTTTTACCTAAAAGAAAATTTTTTTCTATCTATTGGTATTGTTTAAGGTAGACACCTAATTTACGACATTTACTTCAATGGAATTCTGAATTGATGCGTACATTGACATGGTAACCATGCTAAAAAATAACTTTTGACGAAAACCCTATCATTTCTCCTAAAGTCAAAGAGAACACTTTATTTTTTGAGCAAAAAATGTACTCAGATAAAATTTTTAAAAATTCAGCTATGTATTTATACATAAAATACATTTAATTTTAAGAATACGTAGAGTATGTTTTCTGTTATTTAATGGTGGCCTTTCAACTGAAAATGAAAAAAAAAAAAAAAAAAAAAGATAATAATGACTATTTATTTGTCAGAGATTTACTTGAAATTAGGTGATAACTGAAATATATCACATAATGACAACTTAGTATTGATGAAACATAATAATAATTCATAAATTTCTTTTATAACAAGCACAACAGAATGAAATTTAATATTTATGCATGCAATGATCGTAAAAAAATCGATTGATTTTATTAAAATTTATTTATTTATTTGTTTTTCTTTTTTTTTCATCATTAAATAAAATCCTCACCTTTTTACTCTAATAATTTAAAATTGTAAAATTTATATTTTAACCGCGCTAAAAAAATGTTTACTAAACAAGACTCTAGAATTTCTTCTAAAAATCAAAGAGAACATTTTGTTTGAGCAAAAATGAACTCATATAAAATTTTAAAAGATGCAGTTATGCATAATAAAAATACAACAAATATATAAATAAATAAATAAATATTTGCATACATAAACTAATTTAATTTTTAAGAATATAAGATATATATATATTTTTCAGAATATGTTTTTGGTTTATGGTTTCTTAATGGTGACCTTTAACTGAAAATGAAAAAAAGATAATAATAAATTATTGATTTGCTTGAAATTAAACTCGAAATAGGATGATAACTAAAAATATCCCATAATGACAATTTAGTATTGAAGAAGCATAATAATAATTCATCAATTTCTTTTAATAACCAGCAGAATGAAATAATATTTATGTTAAACGAAGATTTTGTTCGAATTTATTTAAAATCATTTGATTTTGTTCAAAATAAGCAACTTTTTAATTTATTTTTCTTTTTCATCTTTAAATAAAATAAGCAGAAATGCAAGTGCTCGTAAAAAGATAGATTAATTTAAAAATATTCTTTATTATTTTTTATTTTTTAAAAATCTTTAAATCGAGTGATCGTAAAGAATCGATTGAAATTTCGTTGATCGAAATTTATTTATTTATTTAATTTTTAATTCTTTTTTTTTTTTTTTTTATCTTTAAATAAAACAAGCAACTTTTTACACTCATAATTAAAAATCATTAAATTTAAATGGTAACCTTGCTAAAAGAACTTTTAAAACGAAACTATAGCATTTCTTTTAAAGTCAAAGAGAACATTTTGTTTGAGAAAAAAAATGAACTCGGATAAAATTTTTAAAAATTCAGTTATGTATAAATAATAAAATACATTGAATATTAACATACATAAAACACATTTAATATTTATATACGTAAAACACACTTAATTTTTAAGAATATAAGATACGTATTGTATTTTTTTAGAGTATGTTTTTATGTTATTTAATGGTGACATTTTAACTGGAAAGGACAAAAAGATAACAATAAATTATTGATTTGCTAGAATTAAACTCGAAATGGAATGATAACTGAAATATATTCCATAATGACAATTTAGTATTGAAGAAGCATAATAATAATGCATAAATTTCTTTTAATAAAAAGCATAACAGAATGAAATTTAACATTTATGTTACACTCAAGTGATCGTAATCGATTATTTTTCGATTAAAATCGATTATTTTAGTTATTTTAGTTCTAAATTTATTTATTTAATTTTTTTTCTTTTTATCTCAATTAAACAAGCATCTATTTACTTACATAATTTAAATTTCACAATTTTTTAAAGTGCATATACGTATTACTTATATTGATACCCAAGTCCGTCTACTTATTAAGCAATTTTTGAGTTTCCATTATATGGCTAGTGATCTTGTAGAAATGGTAGTGGTTGCTCAGTGCATATCAATTAGAGAACACAGATTCCATTCGACCACAACTTTGAAAAGAAAGGGGTAGACTTAGTAGAAATGATGACAATGCCTCGCATTGATAAGATTGCCTTTTTTGGTGTATGGAATCTCCGCTAACACCAAAAAAAAAAATTATCTCTAAAAGACCTCACAGAAAACGTTATTTTTTCCTCACGATCTAAGACTTGACTCCTCAAAAAACCTCTTCTATGACTTAACTCCTCAAGGCTTTGAAGCCTCAAAGTGGAGTTCACCATCACAAGATGTCAACAATCTCAATGAACCATGTGTCAAGAACGATCACGTGACATTATGGGGAAAAAATACCACTGTTTAGCCTAAAATATGGTCTTGCAGCAAACTGAATTATGTGTTTTGGATATTACTACTGTGTCCAAGTAACACCAAATTATTTTTTTCAAAAATAATTCTGTTGTTGTTGTTGTTGCTTATTCCCTTGATTTAGAATCCTAAATCAAGTCCAGTAGATCATGCTGCATCAATAGATCGTAAACTGTCCTCCCCTCATTCAACAGTTGCCTCACAGAGGCACCAATACAATCGATGAGATGAGAGGGAGACCCGATGGCAGAGCAATGACAAAGGGTATATGTCTTCTCGTCTCCATTGAAGGTCAAACTTTTAGTGTGGCCAGTCCTTAGTCTAGCTAAAGCCGTTTGAGCAGGTCTAGGACAGGAGCACTGCAAGGACAAAAATAATTCTAATATGGGGATATATAATTTTGTATATATAATTATATAATTTTTATATATAATTATATAATTTTATATACATTATATAATTTTATATATATTATATATAATTTTGTATCCTGCAGAGTTATGATGCATTTCAAAGTAGCCCACAAGATCATTTGGGTTGGCCACCCCAGGTTTAGAGAGTGATTTGAACGGAATTAGAAAAGTAGAGATGTTGTTTTTATAGGGTTAAGTGAAGATTGGAGTCGCGCGTGAATATGGTGGTTGTGAAAAAGATATGGATTTCATTTTGGCGAAAAAGTCACGAAAAATCAATGCAGTGTGAACTGGTGCATTCAGTGTTTTCGGTACCAATCGAGATTTGACGCGTTTGAGGCCCAAAATGGAATTGACCGAACCTTTTGAAATTTCAACATCATCAGCAAGGTCTCTAATTTTAAATCGACTGTTTGCAAGCATCGAATCTTAAATGTTTTGGATGTAAGCTTCGTCGATTGAGGTGGATGGTCAACCAGAGGTCTCTTCATTTTCAACGCGTTCTCTGCCTTCTTTGAACTGTTTATACAACTTCTAAACATTGCTGTCCGATATAGGAATGCTCACCGAATTCCTTCTGCAAAAACATTCTATACGTTCCCGCAAACAAAATTTAGTGAAAGTTCTTTGCTTAATTAATTCAGACATTTCAAAAATCGCCGGAATCGATTTTAGCGTCTCTAAAGCCAAGCGTAACTCAAACACTAATGACTATTTTGACGTCAAATTTCACACAGATGTCAAGGACAATGCCAGCAACCTAAAAAAGAAGAAAAAAAATTGAAATTCCATAAGCCCCAGGAATTTTAAATTGAAAATTGGTCGTACTTTTTGGACATAGTAGTATTTAAATTTACTTGAGAAAAAGATTCTTCTAAAGATTTACAGATGGAATAAGTATCTTATCCATCCATCATTGGCGAAGTTTTTCTTTGGTCTTATAAATAAATGACCCAGATTTTTTTTTACTCCTAGAAAAAACAACTTTTTATACTTTAAGCGTATCTTGAAAACTTTTGAAGAACGTTAATTGACGTGTTTCAAAAGATAAAGCTACCTATTTTCAACACATTTATCTTTAAGTAAAACGAAAAAAAACTTTTAAGTGTATCTCAAATTACTACAGGAATGACAAACTGAATCAGCTGTCTTAAACTTATCGCAATCACAGAATGACATGAGAATTTTTCTTAAATTCAAAACATACTCTATCAGATAAATTAAAATATTTGTTTTTCTATTTGAATTAAAAAAATAATTAAAATTTTGCATAATTTTACTTTAACGAACTCATAACGAAAATTTCTTTAAAATTTTGAAAGTCCGCTGTATGGATATTTAAATATAATGTTCAAGCAAAAATACTTCTCTGATAATATTGATTCATTAATACTACAGCACAGTTTATTTTGGCAGTATTTTAAGTTCATTTTAATTAATTAAGTCTTCCTGATTATGATAATTGTTAAATGCAGCTTTACCCATTTTATTCTAAGCAAAATTATCTCAGTTCACAGTAAGTTATTATCTAATATAATAATAATATTTCAAATGTGTATTCTTGATTTAAAAATATCAGTTCCTCAACACATTAAAAAAATGTATTATTAAAATTTTGAATGATCGAGGAAATTAAGAAGCACTAATGACTATAAATAGTAGGATAAATGGGGACTAGTGATTATGAAAAAAATAGCTAAAATACAAAAAAATTAATTGGGATAATCAATATTATGTCAACCTATTCATCCTATATTTCAGTCGACTAGATGTACCCTGTACCTCTAAGAAGTTTGTAAACCTGGTACTGAGCCATCGTGCAATTATCATCATATCGACCCTGTAGTTATGATCATTTCTATTAATTATTTGGAGAATGCTAATAGTTTCGTACAGAGCCTGATGGCAAAGTGACTAGCTCTCTGGATTTTAGGTTTTCAACCCCAGAGTGCAATGGATGTTTGTAGTGGTTCGGAATTCACTTAAACCGTAGGTCCCATATGATAACTACTACTATATTTTAATATGGCTACTGTTCGATAGCTCGGACACACAAATATAAACTCAAGTAATCTTCGACACAGACACGAAGAATGACACAGACATGAATGGACTGTATAAATTTAATCTCCTTTTATTTAGGCAGCCATCAAGCTCGAAGATGGACTGCCACACGCAACCTTTCTCGTTGGTTACACTTATTGAACTCTTTTACTTATGCAGCCATCAAACTCGAAGATGCACTGCCACACACAACCTTACTCTTTGGTCGTAGTTGTTCAACTCATTTAGTTTATGCAGCCATCAAGCTCGAAGATGCGCCACAGATAGACTGCCACACAACCTTTCTCTTTGGTTGCAGAAGTTCAACTGACTCTTACATTCTTTCTCTCTCTCCCGTCATCCCACCCCCTGCCAGACACCCCCACAGACAGGATGTTTTTCTGGACATAGGGCATTGACCTCCCTAAGCAGGGGGCATGGGTTTCGACGTAACAGCTACCACTACTATACCGCACCACAGTCTAAAATGATTGAAGAGCACAGAGATAGCAACTTAACTTCTTAAAAAGAAAAAAATCTCCTATTTCGGAATTTACCAGTAGATCAGATGGCCATGTCCAACGTGGATTGTAGTGTCGGCGATTTAGTTAGTTAGTTAATACTTTTTGTATAATGCTATAGTTTCTTGGTGAGTGGTGAATTTGAATGGATGAGGTAATATCTGCTTTGAACATCCTGTCACATCATCATGGTTCTTCCCGTAAAATTCTCAACGATAAACTCAGATTTCATAAAGTCTTTTGCGGGGTAGAAATCAAAAAGCTCACTATCACTGTCCATTCTTATTTAATCGTTTCAACAACGAAAGTGATGCATTTAAGAATAATCGTCACCGCAGATGAAGCATGAGTCTATCACTATGAGCCAGAGCATGGAGTGGAAACAACCTGGCTCTACAACAAAGAAAAAAATTAGGACTGAGCCATCGGTAGGATAGATTTGAAAACATTTTTGGGGGCCACAAAGAAGTCCATTTTGGTAGAATTTGTAGAAAGTGGTACTATGATCAATAATGCGAATTCAGGAATACCTGGATCAAAATCAGAATACATTTCATTGTCACCCAAAACTTAAAAAAATGTGCTAAGTATCCAGCAATAACCAGAATTCCATAATAACTCAAACTCCGGGAAGATAATTAAGGATCTTTGGAATGTCCCTTCAATACATGATTGGTACTCGAGAGATCGCCCTGGTGGTGACCTGTTTTTTGGAGGTCATAGGAGCCAACAAATTTGCTTATCACGTTTTGCCAGTGCACATTTGACTAAGAAGTTCTTACCAAACTGTAATTAAGGGGAACAATACATGATTGGTACTGAGCAAATAGAGATTTCTGGGACCTTCACCAAGTGTAGGACTGCTCAAGCATCACCCGCTCATATTTTTGTTTTGATTTTACATTGAACGAGGTTTTTCTCTTAACCTCCCCCTCTTCTTGAACTTTTTAGAGGTTTATGGACTGATGGATTTGGTCTAAATGGATTTGGAGTTGGACTTATGGATTTGGCTGCTGTTTCTGATTCTCTATCAAGACCATATCGGGAATCAGAAACAACAACAGCAAGAATACGCAAGCTTGTTGACCCCAAAAGTGCAATAATAAGGAGGAAGATTACACAGAAAAATGATGTGTCTGATGAAACCATAACTTCATGCAAATAAATTGTAGAATGCAGATCCATTTTTACTTGCATACGTGGAACACGAGGTCCGCTAATAAAAAAAATACCACAATTGAAGTTAAGAGAACTTTGGGAAGTTGAATATAGTAAATATCATGTTGAATATTAATGTCTTAATTATAACCTAGATTATATTTATTACAATATAGAATGATAACACATAGTTTTTAACGATATCATTTAAAAATAACTTTCCAGTTGAAAAATGTTTTCATTTTTTTATGGAAGATTGCCCAGAAAATATCTAAGTAATTAAAATGTCTTGTTATACTTTGTCGAATTTTTTTTTTTTTTTTCTTAGCCTAGTTCTTTTTCGAACTACAGAATGAATTTTTTTTCTGCCTTCTGTTTTTTTACCCTCTAACTTTCCCCACTTTTTTCTTTTTTAATACTAGGATAAGTAACATATTTTATTGTTATTTTTCTGGTATTTCTTTTTTTTAGTTTATTTTTTATGTATTTAAAAATGAAAAGAAAAAAAACGGTAGATGTATCTCCACGTCAAAAGGCAAAAAAAAAAAAAAAAAGTTAAAAATAGCGAGTAAAGAATAACAAAAGAAATACAAAAAGTTCATTACTAAGTTATTTCTGAAAAGCAATTTTTTTGGAATATTTTTTTTTTTCTATAGTGCTGTTTTTTAATTAATTTTTTATTTTTATTTTATTTTATTTATATTTTTATTCTAATATTTTGGTCAATTCATTCTTTTATTTATCTTAAATTCTTTTCTAATTGAAAATAATACCAACAGTAACAATACAACAATAGAATGACTTCCTTTCATAGTTAGTAAGTGGGAAATAAATAAAAATCCACTAATGCAGATTTCTCATTCATTACAAATGGCAACTTAACCTTCCCTCCCCCCTTCAAAAGAAAACCCTCCCATCTCAACTTGACTGGAACATTTTCAATTGCACCATGTTATAATTGATTCTACTTGTGCAAGAACGATACTTTACTGTTCAGCACACAAAAAAATGAACTATTTAATAATAGAAAGTACCAGATCTTCATTCTCTCATCACAAAGAAACCAGGGTGCATTCACTGGCCAGTTATAGACGCAAAGAAAGACAAAAAAAAGGAAGAAGGGACCAAAAAGGAAAAAGAAAGAAAAAGAAAATGGCGCTAAGCCGCCATCTTTATCAAAGATTCAGTTCCCGCAAAGTTTCTCGCCAAAAAAAAAGAGACAAAGAGGCCAAACTTCAACTTTTCTTTTTCGCGCCCCGAGGTACTTTATCAAGCTTTCTGTTCAATACTCCTAATAACAGAAAGGGACAACTGACAAAAACGAAATAAAGATATCAGCCTCTGCGTGCAATGGGGGAAGGGGGCTCTTAGTGTCGCCTTTAATGTGTTTTTAATCGATCATTACATTTTTCTTTTCTCTAGCAACGCAGGCCTGTCGCCATTTTTTTCTTCCCCCTTCCTTTTTTTTTTTTTTTGTTCTACGTCGAAGTGAAAATGAAACAATGAAGCCATCCGAAGCCTGTGAAATGCAGCCTTTTTGAGCTGCAGTTTTGGCAACGTTTTTAGAATCTATTAGGTTACACTGATGCTTTCGATCAATGTCAGTGAGCAAGCAATGTTGAACGTAAATTGGAATCTATTTTATAAAGCTAACTATTTGATTTGTAATTTTCTGTCCTGTTTTGTTTAAATTGTACATTTAAATTGACTTCTTGTGGTAAAATAATTTTGTTTTTCTAGAAATAGACCAATTAAAATGTAATCAAAATATCGCCTCAAAAAAACAGAAGGCTCTCCAACTGAAAAAAAAAAAAAAAAAAAAAGTTAAAAATACCGAGTGATGAATAACAAATTAATTACAAAAGGTTCATTACTATGTTATTTCTTAAAAGCAATTTTTGGAATATTTTTTTTTCTACAGGACTGATTTTTATTTATTTATTTATTTTATTTTTTACTTTATTTATATTTTTATTTTAATATTTTGGTCGAATTCATTCTTATTTTTTATTTGTTTATCTTAAATCCTTTTCTAATTGTAAATAATACTTCTTTTCACCAACAGACAATAACAATACAACAAAAGAATGACTTCCTTTCATAATTAGTGAGTGGAAATAAATAAAAAACCCACTAATGCAAATTTCTCATTCATTACAAATGACAACTTAACCCTCCTTCCCAAAGAAAACCCTCCCATTTGAACTTGACTAGAACATTTTAGATTGCACCATCCCATTTGCAAGAACGATACTGTAATGTTCACTGGAACTATTTAATAATAGAAAGTACCAGATGCATTCTCTCATCAACTAAGAAACCAGGGAGCATTCACTGGCCATTTATACACGCAAAGAAGGACAAAAAAGAACGAAGAAGGGACCAAAAAAAGAAAAAAAGAAAAAAAAAAAATGGCGCTAAGCCGCCATCTTTATCAAAGATTCAGTTCCCGCAAAAGTTTCTCAAAACAAAAGAGACAAAGAGGCCAAACTTCAACTCTTTCTTTTTTTTTTTTAATTGGAAATAATATTTCTTCTTACTAACTGAAAATAAGAATTCAACAACAGACTGACTTCCTTTCATAGTGAGAAATAAATAAAATCCACTAATGAAAAATTTCTTTCATTGCAAATGGCAACTTAACCCCTTCCTCCCCTATTCCCAAAGAAACCCTCCCATCTCAACTCTGACTGGAACATTTTCATTGCACCATGTTATAATAGTGCAAGAACGATACTTTTTAAGCACAAAAAATGAACTTTTAATAATAGAAAGTACCAGATCTTCATTCTCTCATCACAAAGAAACCAGGGTGCATTCACTGGCCAGTTATACACGCAAAGAAAGACAAAAAAGAAGGAAGAAGGGACCAAAAAGAAAAAAAAGAAAAAGAAAATGGCGCTAAGCCGCCATCTTTATCAAAGATTCAGTTCCCGCAAAGTTTCTCGCCAAAACAAAAGAGACAAAGAGGCCAAACTTCAACTTTTTCTTTTTCGCGCCCCGAGGTACTTTATCAAGCTTTCTGTTCAATACTCCTAATAACAGAAAGGGACAACTGACAAAAACGAAATAAAGATATCAGCCCCAGCGTGCATAGGGGGAGGGGGCTCTTAGTGTCGCCTTTAATGTGTTTTTAATCGATCATTACATTTTCTTTTCACTGGCAACGCAGGCCTGTCGCCATTTTTTTTTTCTTTCCCCCTTTCTTTTTCTTCCCCCTTCCATTTTTTGTTCTACGTCGAAGTGAAAATGAAACAATGGAACCATCCGAAGCCTGTGAAATGCAGCCTTTTTGAGCTGCAGTTTTGCATCGTTTTGAGATGTATTAGGTCACACTTATGCTTTCGATCAATGTCAGTGAGCAAGTAATGTTGCGAGTAAATGCGAAACTATTTTAGAAAACTATTGCTTTATTTTCTACATTGTTTTGTTTAAATTATAGATTACATTTGATTTCTTGTGACAAATTTTATTTTTGTAGAAATAGATCAATTAAAATGTAAGCAAAATATCAAAATATCGCCGTATTGGTAAAATTGGCACATAATAGGCAGAATAGACAAATTTTTGCTATTCTGACGAGAGATTTGTTGAATACTTTTAAAAATAATTAATAAATTTTTGATAAATATTTTATTACAATATAAAAATATCTCCAAGTTAAGCTAAACGATTAATTTAACATTCCATTTTGTGTTTATAAATTTATCGCCAACTACTACGAAATTATACCGCCAACTCTGAGAAATTTTGGTGTTAGATTTGTAGAATATACAAAAAATTATTAATTAAATTTTCTGATAAATATTACATTGTATCTTGATATCCAAATATCTCCAAGTTAGCAAATAACGTAACGTTCAATTTTGTATTTATAAGTTTAACGCCAACTCTGTGGGGGGAAATTAATGGTTTTGGCGAGATATTTGTAGATATAAAAATATCTAATAAAATTTCTGATATATACTACATTTAGCTGATACCAAAATATGTCCAAATTAGAGATCTAAAATTTGTATTTAACGGCAACTCGGCGGGAAATTACTGGTAAAATAAAAATAATATCTAAAAATATTTAAATAAAATTTCTGATAAATACTACAAAGCAGTACGATATCAAAATATGTCCAAGTTAGCTATTAACTTATTCAATAAATTTTGTGTTTATGTAAGTTATAATATAAGTTTAACACCAATTTCGGGCGAAATTACTAAAGTTGGCGAGAGATTTGGCGAACTGTCTAAAAATCATTTGTAAGGAATTTTTGGTCCTTTTAGAGAAAAATCTTTTAAGAAGTCTTTAAATGTACCCACACATATAAAAATGAAATAGAGAAATTATGCAGTATACTTTTGAACTAAATATTATATTTTAACGAAAAAAAAAAAGTGGACTCATGCCATTTTAAATAATTATATGTGTAATTTCATTAACTACGTAAATTAATAATGGCAAAATGATAAAAATTTTGAAAAAAAAAAAAATTTTTTTTTTGAGAACTGTTTATAGATAAAAAGCTCCTAAGCAGATTATATTCATTGTTATCATTAATCAACTTTTTGTCAAAATGGATTTACACCACTTTCAAAGTTTCACATTTTTAAACTAACACAAAATAGGTTATTTATGGGTTGGTTAAAATTCTTTTTGAACTTGTAAAGTGACAGCTCACTATGGAAAACTTCAAAAAGGAGGCACTTCTGATTATTCGTTTTTTTTTTTTTTTTTTAATTACCTCCTCCTACCTAATGTAGTCATGAAATTAAAAAAGGCTATTGACTATCATTATTCATGAGCTTTAGTATCAGGATCATATCAAATAACTTCATTAATTAATTGATTAATTTATTCATTAAGTTATTAATTCATTTATCTATTGATTAATAAATTGATTTATTCATTAATTAATTGAGCACATTGGGTGTTAATGCGTAATTGGTTTGGTTTATCTCTCTATGGTCATTTTGTGCACACTTTAGGCTAATTAGACCGAGACCACACAGTTTAACGTGAATTCTGAACCACTCACAAACATCCATGTCATCGCCAGGATTCGAACCTGAAGTCAGAGCGCTAGCCAATTGGCTATCCTGCCGCTTAATGAATGAAGATTAGAAATTACAAATAAGCGAATTAATCCCCAAAATGTATTGTATTGTATTTATAATACTATTATTTTTTTATATATATATTAAATTTACTTAGGCTTTTAATAAAAAGTATTTGCTTACGATTTGCTTCACCAGAGCTTTAGTAACAGGATCATTCAAAGGAACTTGTTTAATTAATTTATTCCTTAATTCATTTATTGATTAATTCATTAAACCATTGATTAGTAATTGATAAATTCGTTAAATAATTGTAAACATTGGGTGTTAATGAGGGAAGATTACAAATAAGGGAAGAGATGACCAAAAAGATGAATTTTAATTTATGTCAGTATCAAATAAATATTACTTTAGACTCTTGATAAAAAATATTTTTAAAAATATTTAATAAATCTCATTATACGTATGTTCGCCATAAAAATTTCAATAGCCTGTAATGATCTTGAAGTCAAGAAGTCGAACAAAATTGCGATAAGAAACATCTAATTGAGTTGAGTAAAAACATTGTGTAATTAGTTTACAGTTCCTAATTCATTTTTTAAATACGATTAAAACAGATTTACCATACGATTATTTCTGAAGATGTAAAGCATATTTTACGTACACGAAAGTCGAAGAAGCCTAACAAAAACTGCTTATCTTTAAACAGGAAGTAAATACGAATTTACATGAATCAACTCTCATTTGATTATGTGTAGCAAGGGTAAAAGTGATGAGTATTAATCAATTCGCTGAAATTATCTTCCAGCTTTATCAATTATTCCGTTCCAAGTATTAGTGGATTGCTGATAAAGATGTAAAGATATGTTGTAAAGATTGTACAAAGATAAAGATACAATTTGCAAATGATAAAAATGTACTACGTCAGCTAAGATATGTATTACGACAAATAAAGGAAATTTAAATTGTTGATTTCAAGCGTCAGAAACCATCATCGCCTAAGTCGCCATTTTCTATTTTCTAAAGTCGTCATCTACGTTGACGTCATATATCGTCATCTTTGTAATTTTAAAAGTTTAACCATATGGGGCTTCTACATTGCACCTGCGCTGTGCAATCACAATTTTGAACGAACAAATCCAAAGGAGTACGGTTTGCAATCCTTTTCGTCGACATCAAAAATCTAAGTCTAGACAAGAAGTATCCATGCAACAAATTGTTTTCCTATTATTACATTGGTAATGTTTACAATATATTTCGAAATCATTTCATTTATATGGTTTTAAACATTTCTAATTTCATTTACATGGTTTTAAACATGGTTCGAATTTCATTTACATGGTTCGAAACAATTTCATTTGCATTTCAAATTTTTCAAATTTTATTAAATGCAATAAATTAGATAAAAAATTACAAAACACCATGCATTACATATCATGCTTATGTCCGGTAAGCATTAACACTAAATGATGAATTGAAAATTTTGTATATATCAATGCATATCAATTTTTACATTTTCAGGAATGTAGCATGTTAATTCTTAGGGCTGGATAATGCGTTCCGAAATGAAATTACTTCTGGTTGATAGCGCGTTAGGTTTCGAGCAAAGGATGGTTTCCGGTTCCACAACAATTGGAAAACTGAAATGGTAGTTCCTATACTAAAACCTAGCAAAGATTCCATTACAACCGGATAGCTATAAACCCATTTTACTACCCTTAAAATTGAAGAAATTATCATTCACGATTTACCAAGCAAGCACTCTAGTCAATAACAACAATTTATTATATTTAATAACAATAGCAATCAATAATGTTTAATAACACAGAAATTAAAACTAATAATATTCTTCTTCGTTGGCGCAACAGCCACACGATGGGTCAAGGTCGTCTGACTACCGGCAGATTTCGAGACTTTTTTTTTTCTTCTTTCTAATGCAGCTGGCAAACACAGACAGCTTGGTCTTGGATGCCTTAAGGCAAGCGCTGCACAGACGTACTCACTTTGCATTACCCAGAGGGCGTGTAACTTGAAGATAAGCCACGGACGCGGAGTAACGTGCCCCCGCAACGCTCTACGATCCTATTAGACCGGGACCTACTTTTTAAAGTGGATTCCGAACCACTACACACAACCATGGCACCGCCGGGACTCGAACCCGAAACCTGTGGTACCGAGCGCCAGAGCGCTAGCCAGGAGATTTCGAGACAGGAGATGTCTTTTTACGGGGTAGAGTTATCAGCCTTACTCCCAACTCCCGTCATATTAGACCGGGACCTGCGATTTAAAGGGATTCGGAGCCGCTACAAGCACCACTGGGACTCGAACCCTGTAGCATTAAGTGCCAGAGAGCTAGTCACTCGGCCATCAGCCTCCTAATAATATTAAGCAAGTAAGAGAAAGACTATATATGATAAGTAAAGGTTTTAAAACTATTCTACCACAAATATTCTTAACTATTTCATTAGAATATTTAAAATCAATGTTCTTATTTTTCGTTTCCAAAATTAGAGCCTGATTCACACAGATCAGGTAGTGTATAGAACACAATGCCAATAAATTATAACAGACTGTATTTCTTAATTTTAATTCCATCATCCACTTTCATTATAACATTTTCTGTCTTAACACTTTATAAAAAAAAAAATGACGCTGAATGTTCAAGTTTGTTCTTAAAGTCCATATTTAAATGAATATCATTGACAAATTACGTTAATAATCGATCCTCATTAAATTTGTTATTTACAAATAACAAAAATCAAAAATTGAACTAGCTGAAACAAAACAGAAATGTGACGATCTTGTGACGCATACAGTTGCCTCACAGAAAAGTCAATTAGCAAAACGATTCAATAATCAGCATCCAAAAACGCATAGAAATATTTCTTAACAATTCAGCACAATTCCAAAATCCTTGTTGAAATTACGATTTTGTTACGAACGGCACTCGTTTCACCAAAAAATCAATGGCGGACACTTACATTTCTGTAAACAAATTCAAAAGATTATCGCTCCATTTCTAATTTTAAATAAATCATAAATCGCTTCTCAATAAGAACAATAATTCCCAAATTGATTCATTATTTTCTCTTAACGGAAAAATCAATATCCCCATTTTAATCAAAAACTCGAATGTTTCTGTAATGAACTAAAAAAAAAATTTGTTTAAAAAAAATTAAAATATTGATTGGAATAATATAATGTCAGAATTTTGTCCGTTGTACTTTTTATACAATAAGATATCCGATAAAATTCGACGTGAAATAATTTTTGAAGTAGGTACTAGTTCTTTTCTAATTAAAGACTTAAATTATAATAACTATATTATTTCGCGTCTTTCGAATATCTACAGATAATTATAATTGATATTTATTATAATTGATTTATTGATATTTTTTTTTATGCAAAGCCATCATCCCTGTGGATCTCAGATGTTCCAAATCTGAGGTTTGATTGAATTGTCTCTCTACGATCATCTTGTGCACTTAAAATTAGACGGGTATCTAGAGTTTAAAGTGGAACTTCAACCACCAACATACATCCATGCCAATTTGGATTCCAAGCTGATGCTTAAAGTACCAAACGAAAAACAGAGTCGAGCCAATTGCCTATCAGGCAGCACATTTTAAAGAGAAGAAATGTCATTTGGAAATGTCGTATTCAAATTATTAATTTTTCAACTTATTAGAAACCTGTGAGAAATAGCTTAACCAGATCGCTAGCCACCATCATTAGGACCCTTGAAATCTAAGGAAATTAAACATTTTGGATTTCTTTTAGTAAATGTTAATAACGGATATGTGTGTGATCTTGATTCAGTGTTGTACGTGGATACAAACTAATAATTATATTCTTCTTAAAATTATCACGCGATGTTTAGCAGCCATATTTATTACAATTGCAAAAGCAGCACACCACAACTGCAAAACATAACACACAAAATACAATTATATAACAAATATTTACAAAATCACTTTAAAAAAGCACGTTCGTTTAAGGTTCTTCGTACTCTCCGTATTGCCTGGAACCTTCACTCGACTCCGCACCGATCCTCATTAAATTTGTTTTCTCCCTCTCAAAAATTGAAAAAAAACTTCAAAACTAACTTGCTGTTATACCCTCGGTACTGCTTGAACCCTTCACTCGATTCTTGTACCCACAGTACTGCTTCAAACCTTTGCTAGACTCTTGTATCCTCAGTACTTCTTGAGAACTCTTCACTCGACTCTTATTCTGCCATAGATAATCTTAACTATTTTTCAAATCTTTAAAGTCAAAGACTAATTTTTCATTTCCAAAAACAGAACCTGACAAAATCAATTAATACACAGAACACATTGCCAATAAATTAAATTTAGCTCTATTTCTAATTTTAATTCTATCATCCATTTTCATTGAGTACATCGTAACAGAACACATTACTATGGTGTCTATTTCTACTTTTTAATTCTATCATCCATTTTCATTGTAACATTTTATGCCTTAACACTTTAAAAAAATTACTGAAATGTTCAAAATTTGTTCTTAAAGCACTTATTTAAATCAATACCATTGCTTAATCACGTTAACAACCGATCCTCATTAAATTTTTTATCACAAATAACAAAAATCAAAAAAACTGAAACGTAACAGAAACGAGACGATCTTCTGACGCATGCAGTTGCCTCACAGAAAAGTTAATTAGCAAAACGATTCAATAATCCGCACCAAAAAAACGCACACAGAAATATTTGTTAACAATTCGACACAATTCCAATGCTTGATGAAATTCGATACTTACGGATGGCATTCGTTTCCCAAAAAATCAATGGCAGGGCACATTTCTGTAAACAAATTCCCAAGAATCGCTCTCGCTAATGAGAGAATAAATCATATCATCGCTTCTGAGCAAGAACAATAATTCCCAAATTGATTCATTATTTTCTCTTAACGGAAAAAAATTATCCCCATTTTCGTCAAAACTCGAATGTTTCTGTAATGAACTAAAAAAAAAAAAAGGAATTCGTTATTGGAATAATATAAAATTTGTAGTATTCTATCCGATGTACTTTTATGCGATTGTGATATCCGATAAAATTCGATATGAAATAATTTTTGAAGTAGGTACTAGTTCTTTTTCTACTTAACCTAATTATAATAATATATTATTTTACGTCTTTCGATATCTGCAGATAATTATACGAATCTGATAATTTTTTTCTTTTATGCAAAGTCACAGCGACCTGGTGATCTTAGTATTTCCGAAATCTAAGGAAATTTAACATCTTGAATCCTTTTATATATTTTTTTTTATTCTAGAGGGGCCGTATTAATTAGTTGGTGAAAATATTCTGATACAGCATCATCTCCTAAAAAAATATTACAAAATATTTATCATCGTCATCATCATCAATTGCAGGACGTCCCAGGATGGGAGGTCCTGCCATTGATGATGACAATGATGATGATTCCTCTGGGTGACATGAGATTTCCATGCATTCCTCTGGGTGACAAGAGATTTCCATGCATTCCTCTGAATTACAATAGTCCTCCAATTCTTAACCTTCAGTACAGCAAATTCTTTTCAACTGCGTCTATCCATCGCAACTTGGGTCGTCCTCTTCCTCTTTATCCCTGTGGCTTTGCCAAAAAATAAGTATTTTTTATAGTGTTTTAAATCATTCACTCTATAAGTACATGAGCACCAAAGTTTAATCTATTGATCTTAATAAATTTTATAATATCTGGAACTTTATAGCATTTTATAAATTTCTGCTTTATAAAATCTTCTCCAAAAATCGCTTTCCCTAACACCTCCAAGAAATAGCCCTTAAAATCTTCCTCTCAAATATACCCAAATGGGCCCCATCAGTTCTTCCCAAAGTCCATGTTCCAAAGCCATAGACAGAAATAGGTCTAAAAAAAAGATTTTATATAACAAGAATTTAGTTTACTGCATATAAACTGCTATTTAAACATATTTTCAACCCATAAAAGGCCTTATTGGCAGATACAGCTCTATTTTTTATTTCGGGTAAGATATTATTATGGCAGTTAATTTCAGATCCTAAGTTCTGCCACAGATAGTCTTAACTATATCAATGTTCTTATCTTGTGGTTTCTGAAATAATGACACTAGAACTTGCCCCAGATTTATTAATACATAGAACAGAATTCCAATAAATTTTAACTAGCTCACAATTTTCATTACAACATTTTACTTGTTAATATATATATATTTTTTTTTTTTTTTTGAAAAATTACGCTGTATCTTCAAGTTTGCTCTTAAAGCCCTTATTTAAATCAATAGCATTGACTAATCACGTTAATAACCGATCCTCATTAAATTTGTTTATTACAAATAACAAAAAATTAAAAAATGAAAGTAACTGAAACAAAACATACAGATGCCTCACAGAAAAGTTAATTAGCAAAACGATTTAATAATCCCATCCACGATTTAATAATCCATCAAAACACAAGAAAAATATTTCTTAACAATTCAGCACAATTCCAATCCTTGATGAAATTACGATCGTTACGAATGGCACATTCGTTTCCTGGAAAAATCAATGGCAGGGCCCATTTCTGTAAACAAATTCCCAAGAATCGCTCTCGCTAATTAGAATAAATCATACATCACTTCTGAGCAAGCACAATAATTCCCAAATTGATTCATTATTTTCTCTTAATGGAAAATTATCCCCATTTTCAACAAAACTAGAATGTTTCTGCAATGAACTAAAGAAAAAGAATTCGTTATTCAAATAATATAATGTTTGTAGTATTCTCTACGTTGTACTTTTATAAGTATAAGATATCCGATAAAATTCGACGTGAAATAATTTTTTGAAGTAGGTACCAGTTCTTTTCTTGGTAATCTAATTATAATAAGTATATTATTTTACGTTTTCGAGGATCTGCAGATAATTATACAAATCTGATTTTTTTTTCTTTTAGCAAAGTCATAGCGGCCTGGGGATCTCAACATTTCCGAAATCTAAGGAAATTAAACCTTTTATAGCATTTTTTTATTCTAGAGTGACCGTAATAATTAGTTGATAAAACATTCTGATACAGCATCATCTTCTAAAAATATTACAAAATATTCATCATTGTCATCATCATCAATAACACAGACATCCCAAGATGGGCTAAAGCTTTTCTTTGAAGAGATTTCCATGCATTCCTCTGAGTGACAAGGGTCCTGCAATTCTTAACCTTCAGTACAGCAAAATCTTTTCAACTGCGTTTATCCACCTCAACTTAGGACAAACTCTTCCTCTTCATCACTGTGGCTTTGCTAAAACCAGTCTTTTTACAGACTTTAAATCATTCATTCTAAATGCATGAGCAGCCCAGTTTAATCAAGTGATCTTAATAAATTTTTTAATATCTGGGTCCTTATAGCATTTATAAATCTTCCAACAGTCACTTTCCCTAACACCTCCAAGAACAGCGCTTAAATTCTTCCACTGAAATATACCCAAATGGGTCTCATCAGATCTTGTCAAAGTCCAAGTTTCAGAGCCATAGACCAAAATAGGTCTAATAAGGGTTTTACATAACAAGAATTTAGTTTTTTACTTATGAACTGTGATTTGAACAGATTTTTTTAACCGATAAAAGGTCTTATTGGCAGATACAGTTCTGTTTTTTATTTCAGGTAGGATACTATCATGACAGTTAATTTCTGTTCCTGCATGAATGGAAATCTCTTCCAAGGAAAGCCTTGGCCCCTAATGACGAATGAATATTTTATAATATTTCTTTAGGAGATGATGCTACGTCAGAATATTTTCACCAACTAATTAATACGGCCACTCTAGAGTAAAAATGCTATAAAAAGATTCAAGATGTTTAGTTTCCTTAGATTTCGGAAAACCTGAGATCACCAAGCAGCTATGACTTTGCATATAAAAAATATCAGATTTGTATAATTATCTGCAGATATCGGAAGACGTAAAATAATATAGTTATTATAATTAGATTAGCTAGAAAAAGAACTAGTACCTACTTCAAAAATTATTTCACGTCGAATTTTTATCGGATATCAATCTTATAAAAAGTACATCGGAGAGAATATTACAAACGTTATATTATTCCCATAACGAATTCTTTTTTTTTTTTAGTTCATTACAGAAACATTCGAGTTTTGACGAAAATGGGGATAATTTTCCGTTAAGAGAAAATAATGAATTAATTTGGGAATTATTGTTCTTGCTCGGAAGCGATGTATGATTTATTCTCTAATTAGCGAGAGCGATTCTTGGGAATTTGTTTACAGAAATGTGCCCTGCCATTGATTTTCTGGGAAACGAATGTGCCATTCGTAACGATCGTAATTTCATCAAGGATGAGAATTGTGCTGAATTGTTAAGAAATATTTCTCTGCGTTTTTGGTGCGGATTATTGAATCGTTTTGCTAATTAACTTTTCTGTGAGGCAACTGCATGCATCATATTTATTAAAAATCTGGGGTTTTTAAAATTATTAACGCATAAAATATTTTAATAAAAATTGATGATAGAATTAAAATTAAGAAATAAAAGTAGTTATAATTTATTGACATTGTGTTCTATGTATTAATTGATCTGTGTCAGGTTCTGATTTTGAAAACGAAAAATTAGAACACTGACAAGATTCTGAAGAAATAGTTAAGATTATATGTGGTAGAATAAGAGTTCCAAGCAGTACTGAGGGTACAAGAGTCAAGTGAAGGGTTCAAAGCAGTACTGAGGGTGCAACAGTAAGTTAGACCTTGGAGGTTTTTCACCCATTAGACGTTGGAGAAAGGAAAAAGGGTGTGTGCAGAGTCCAGTAAAGGCTTCAGACAGTACGAAGATAACAAAGAACCTTAAACGAACATGATTTTAAGATGATTTTGTAAAGATTTGTTATATAATTTTGTTTTGTGCTTTATGTGTTGCAGTGCTGTCTTTGAAATTTTAATAAATATGGCAGCTAAATATAGCGTCAAATTTTAAAAAAGGTAATTTATTTTGTAGGCACGAACAACCCTGAATCAAGACCACACGCATATCCGGCCCTAACCTTTACTAAAAGGAATCCATATGTTTAATTTCATTAGATTTCGGAAATCTTGAGATCACCATGCCATTACTTTGCATAAAGAGAAAAAAATATCAGGATAATCAGAATAATTGTATAATTATCTGTAGATATACTCATCGAAAGACGTAAAAATAATATAGTTATTATAATTAGATAAGAATAATTATAATTAGATATAAAAAGAACTAGTACCTACTTCAAAAATTATTTCACGACGAATTTTATCGGATATCTTATAAAACTAGAATTCAAATGTTATAATATTCCAATAACGAATTCCTTTTTTTTTTTTAGTTCATTACAGAAACATTCGAGTTTTGTCGAAAATGGGGATAATTTTTCCGTTAAGAGAAAATAATGAATCAATTTGGGAATTATTGTTCTTGCTCAGAAGCGATGTATGATTTATTCTCTAATTAGTTAGAGCTATTCTTGGGAATTTGTTTACAGAAATGGGCCCTGCCATTGATTTTTCCGGGAAACGAAAGCCGTTCGTAACGATCGTAATTTCATCAAGGATGGGAATTATGCCGAATTGTTAAGAAATATTTCTCTTGAGTTTTGATGCTGATTATTGAATCGTTTTGCTAATTAACTTTTCTGAGGCAACTGTATCCGTCAGAAGATGGTCTCGTTTTCTGTTTGCTTCAGTTAATTCAATTTTTTTAATTTTTGTTATTCGTAAATAATTTAATGAGGGTCAGTTTATAACGTGATTAATCAATGCTATTGATTTAAATAAAGGCTTCAAGAACAAACTTAAACATTCAGGGTAATTTTTTTTTCAAAATATATTAACACATAAAATGTCTTAATGAAAATGGGTGTTATAATTAAAATTAAAAAAAAAGAGCTAAGTTAAATCTAGAGCATTGTGTTCTAGTTAAAATTTGATTTTGGCGATGCAATTTTGACTGTAAAAATTCTATGTATATCTGTGGGTAGAATTTTTAATAGTTTTTAGAATAGTTGTTAATAGTTTTAGAATAGTTGTAATAATTTTTTAGAATAATTTTAGAATATTGTTAATAGTTTTAGAATTTGATGACATAGTTTAGAGTTTTCTAGTTGTAATAGTTTGGTAGAATAGTTATAAGAAAACCTTCCCGTTATAACTACATAGCGTCTTTCTGTTACTTGTGTAATATTATTATGGGACTGATGGCCGAATGACTCTGCGCTCTGCTCAGTGCCACTGATTTCGGGTTAGAGTCCAGGAGGTGCCATGGATTCTTGTGGGGTTCGAATTCAATTTAAACCGTAGGTGCTGGTCTATATGACTGTTGAGCTTTTTGGGCTTACGGCCAGAAAAGAAAACATCTCCTGTCTTGAAATCTGACAGTAGGCAGACGGCCTTGGCCCACCATGGGACTATTGTGCCAATGAGTCCCTGGTCATCAGGCCCCATTAACAGTCTTTGATATTTATGCATTTAACCCATTAAATCAGATAAATTAATTTTTATCGGTGTAAATAACAATATTTATAAAATTAATAAGTAAAAATATGCAATTTAATATGCAAATATAGTTTATATGTAGTATAAAATCAAATTGGATAGCAAAATCTGCCATTCTAGCATTTGGATCTGGATAATCATATCTGATCATTAATAGACTTAAATCCCATTAATGAAACCTATAATTTGATGAATATTGAGTATTATATAAAAAACCTGCGTATTATATATAAATTATATATATATATATCAATACGTTTATATAAATGTACGTATTGGATATAAATGTATAAGTATTGTATCTTTGCGTATTGTATAAAAAAAGTTGGAAATTTTTTTTTTCAATATTTCAAGCATACTGATAATTTTGCTTTAATTTATTTTTAAGAAGTTTTTATCTGAATAGCCATATTGAAATCATAGCATTTCAGAAATTGACCGTCAAGACTCTTAAATCCCATTTATGAATCCTCTGACTTGATGGATGTAAAAAGAATTTTACTTATCGCAAAAATAATTTTTTTTTAAATTTTTTTAAGCATGATATCATTTCACTTTTTAAGTTGTTTAATAAACATGATAATATTTCCTTTTTTAAATTTGTTTAATATTTTAATTACACTTATCATACTGAAGTGCCAGCATTTCAAAACTTGAACTCCTGGCAATTAAGATTCTTAAATTCCATTGGTGGAACTTCTAACTTATTGGATACAAAAGATCTTTACTTAAGGTATCAAAAAAAAAAGTTAAGACATATTTTTATTCTTAAAACATGCTGATAATGTTTCATTATTTTACTTATTAGTTTAAGAAATCTTTAAATCTTATCACTGTGATATTTTAATTAAAATTATCTATTTGTGAATAGGTTTTCATACTGTAGAGCACTCAAATATACACTAAAAGCATCAAATTTATTTTAAGATTTAAATTTATTTTTTATCAGATTTCCGATCATGTAATACAAAATACATCGTTAAGAAACGAACACATGGGTACTATTACACATACACATATGCATACATGCAAATCATCGATTTAAATAAAGGGTGCTTTGCAGAATTAGCTCTTTAAATGGTACTTAGCAAATGACGTGTTTTAAAGAAATCCGCGGCGAATTGCGTAAGATTTTTTTTATCTTTTCGTTCAAACCGAATCTTTTAGGATTCAAAATCGATTTAGAAGCAGAAATCTTGGACTTCGAAAAGAAAATCATCGATTTTGGAATCGTTTGAACTTTTTCGTACCATACTTCTCAACGTTTCTTAAGGAAACGGTTTCTCTTAACAGAGAGAAAAAAAAAAAAAAAAAAGAAAAGAAACTTGAATAACATTTTTTTCCTTTTTACATTCCTTTCTTTCGGTGTATAAGAACTTTTTTTTTTTTTTCTTTTCTAAAAGTATCAAACGCTGCTTCTGGAAAAATTTAAGAAAAAAAAACGAAAGAAAAAGAATTATTTTTAGTTAACTGACGTCGATTTCGATTAATCGATACCCAGATTATGTTTCTGCTGATGCCGTACAATCGATTCGCAATTCGGGCTCAAAAGCGAGTTTAATTTTGTTTCTGTTTCTTTTCTTTTTCTTTTTAAAGATTATTTTTTATTCTTCTAAGAACAGTTGCTTTAAGAAACGCTATTCGAAAATTCGATTAATTCAGAAGTTATCGCGGAAAATGAAAATTTAATCAATATGGCGCGTTCAGAGTGAATAATGATACTGCTATTAGAAATTATTTTTTTTTTATAAAAATTGTGAGATTGAAAACTTTATTGTGTTCTAGAAGTTAAAAAGACCAGTAAAATATTAAAAAAATCCGATAGATTAAAAAGTTTTTTTTTTTCTATATAATGATCAAACATCTCCTATTATTCTATTCATATTCTAATTAATTCTTGAATATTTGAAATGATATTAAAATTAGATTTCTTCAAATTAATATCTCAGTGTTTTTACGGAGCTGCATGAAATTAATTTTCAAAGATTTTTTTTTTTATTTATTAATTCTTAAATTACGATTTCCAAAATCTTTTTTCAATAATAATTTATATTTATTTTAATTTTTAGTTATAACCGATGTACCTATATAAATAAAAATCAATGTTCATACGTATACTACAAAACTAGATGGATTTGGCTAAAAATTTCATAGTGTATTTTTATTAGTGCCGTGAATGTTTGAATGACCAACCCGCGGGTATTTTTCGCCGAGAGTTTTATACCACTTTTACAAAATATATTTATTTTATAACGGCCAAAGTAGTGAAAACTAATGTATTAAAAATAGATTATGTGTGCATCCATATATACAAAAATTAACTGTCGAAATCAGAAAAATTAACTTTGATTTTAAAATAATATTCTTAGAAATATGTGACAGATATTGCCTGTTTTATTTATGAGTTTACAGTTATGAGTTCGCAGAATAATTTAATTATATTCTGTGAACTCACAATGCTCGCTCATCTTGAAACTTCTAATATAACAGGTTCTACTTTTCACTTTAAGTATTGTTTTTACAGGATTAAGTGAAGATTGTATTTTTCACATTTCGATTGCTGTTCAAAAAAGTCATCACAAGGTATTCAATACCATTCCCATATACAACCAAATAATTTAACCATATGAATAAGAAAGGAAAAAATTATCAAAAACAAAACAGCAATTTAACAGAAAAAAAAAGAATTACCACATGCGATTCAATACATGTCATTTTAATTGAATAAATGAATTGATGCATAACTCCAAATTTAGTATTAGCGAAGCATTTTTGGGTCCGTTAGCAGCTTATAAAATTGGCCGCCATGTAAGTCGTATCATCATATTTCATTGGCTTATTTTAGGCATGTTAACTTGCAAATGTGTATACGTCCTGTTGTGGGGAAAATTGTGAAAGAAAGGATTCATCCGACCATATAACTGTCTTCCACTTATCAATCGACCAGATTTTGTAGTTATGGCACCACTAGACGACATCTGGTATTAATAAATGTGACAAGTGATTTGGAAATTGCTGCTCTATCGTAAATGTCCTGTTTATGAATGTGCATCAAATTGTAATTATTGACACTGGACAATACAAAGCTGACTGCAGCTGTGTGATCACTTTGGCTGCAGTTGTTTTCTTTGACATTGCAATACCCATCGGTCTCTTTACTCAGCTTCTCATCATCCATTATTTTGTTTTGTCTTGCCGAGTTATGTGTATGCTGTCATGACTTTAAATAATGTTCCTCTAGAAACGCCTAAAAGCTGGAATGTTTCAGGCACAATTGCTCCAGCCAGTCGAATCCCACAATTTGGCCTCTTTGAAAATCTATGATGTCTGACATTTTGCGCTTTTGACAAAAATCGAAGGTATATACAACTTCACTAAAGCTATCTCATGCTACCATGATGTATACTTTTTTTATATTAAAAACAACTAATATAAAAAAAAAAACCAAAATTTAAGTCAATTCCTACTTTTTTTTTTTTTCACTACATTGCAGAAAGTCCTTTATAAATAATTTTCATTCATTTTTTAAGTTTATCTGGCGCCATCTATTGGTAGATATGTGCAACTTAAATCTAAAAAAAAACCCCTAAAATTAATTACTGAATTAATATTTGAAAAAAACTGCATTAACATCAAATGCCATCTCCTATAAGTTCAAAAAAATGTATTTGAAGTTGAGTGGAGGAATAAAAAGTGTTTTATGGACGATTAAAATTGGAACAAGATATATATAGGGAGAGTGTGAGCAAATAGAAGAAATTGAAAAAATCTGGTATCTAAGATTACATTTTAATGCTTACGAAGGGCATTCTTAAATATCATTTTATTCACAGGTGTTTCCATTATTTTGATAACCATCTGTACATATACGATAAAATATTTCATATATATTTTAATATAAACGACAAATTTAACATAATAATGACAAACAACATTTTATCGAATTCAGTACATGCATTATTAAGTGTTTTAAAACAAAAAGCATTATGATAATAATGCGTAATCTAAATAATAAATTAATTAATTAATATATGTTACGCTTTTAGATAAATCTCAAATATTTAATAAAATTTATAAACAAATTAAATGACTATATTATTTAGTATTAAATGAAAAAAATACATTTGCGATATTAGATTAACTGCATTTAAATCAGAATACGATTTTAATTCGTAAATCATAGTAGTTTCATTCGTAATTATTTAATTCTAGACTCATGATTTGTATTTTAATTCGTAAATCTTAAGTTTTTGGTGAGTTGCTTTTACTCTTGAAAATTAAATAAAAAATAGTAATTAAAAAGAAGTAATATAAAATTTTTTTTTAAAGTCAATTCTTAATTTTTTTTTTTTTTTAATATATTGCAGAAAGTCCTTTATAAAGTTTTTAAGTTTATCTGGAGCCATCTATTGGTGGATATATGCAACTTAAATCTAAAAACTAAAAATTAATTAATTTAATTTAATTACTGAATTAATATTTGAAAAAACTGTATTAACATCAGTGTCATCCACTACAAGTTCAAAAATGTATTTGAACTTGAGTGGATGAATAAGGAGTATTTTATGAACGATTGAAAATTTGAACAAGATATATATATATAGGAGAGTGTGAGCTAATAGAAGGGTTAAATAAACAGATAACAAGCTGGCATTACAATTATTACAAAATATTATTTGTAGACTTCATGAGCTAAAAGTACATATATTCCCACTTCACACTTAAGATGCGAATCAGGAAAATTTATTTTTAATTATTATGAATAATGATTATATGTCAGCTCAAAAATTATAGCAATTTAAAGCAGTAATTAAAACGGCTTATAAATATATGCTGTTATAAGAAACATCTCTCTGTGCAATTAAGGATCTTGGAACTCCGATTGCCATTTGTGCGGAATTATAAACATCCGTTTTAAAAGCGGAACCGGACGAATCGATTATTTGATATGGATACTTGAAAGATAAAAGTTTAATAGTTATTGTTGAATTCTTTTCCTCTTATTTTTCTTCTGATAATATGTAATTTAAAAATTTGATTATTAACAAGTAAATTATTATTATTATTGTTAATTTTTAATTAAAATCTTCAAAATTATTTAATTTCTATTATGTCGTTTTGTTATCGTTTGACTTGGCTTGTTGCCAATTTTTTATACAATCCGCGATCTTACGAGTCGCATTAATTTAGTCGCACTGAAACATTTAATGTAATTTAATAGAATAACATTTTCAAAGTCTATTTTTTTTTAAATTATAAATACATATTCTGAATTATATTTATATACTGTTCAGTGAAACTGTTTTTTGAAAACCTTCATAAAAACAATTCTGATGCCAAAATATTACGCAAATAAATAAATAAATAAAATTATATTCTTTGAAAACATTTGAATTACACAACAAATATAATTGACATAGAACACATAGGTACAAAAAATGATTGAAAAAATAAGTAAAATAAATAGCAAAAATCTAGGTTTTTAAGCAGAAAACCTTAAAAAAAAAAAATAACCTTTTCGGCATTAAATTTAATCAAGTAATAAATTTCATGAAATAGTGACAAAATCGTATGAATTATTTACAAAGTTCGTATTTTAATTATTATTTTATTTATGTAAAAAGCAAGATGAATTAAAGCAGAGTTTTGGAGCTTTTAAAAGGTGATCAATCAATTTCACAATTAAAGTGATTATGAATTAATAGGTTCATTCAATGTGATACCAAGAGACCTAAACTCAAATAATTAGTAACCAAAGTTAATATCATTAATCTAATAAATTCATGGTATGCCAACAATCTTTCATGAAGTATTTAGCATATTTCAATAGAAAAATATTTTTAAAATCTGTTATTTTATTATAAAAAATATTCTAAAATCCATTTCTATGCTGTTCAGTGAAACCATTTTGTAAATTTAAAAAAAAAAAAATAAAACTATTAAAATATTTTTGAAATTTAAAACAATTCTGATATCATGTAAAAAAATTTACAAAAATTTACAGAAAAATTATTAATAATAATAATAAAATTCTATTCTTTCAAAATATTTGAATAATTCAACAAACGCAATTTATGACACAGAAAGCATGGGAACAAAAATATTTAGAAATATAAATGAATAGCACATCAAGGCTTTTCTTTCATCAAACGGAAAACCCTAAAAATATTTTCTCAAGTAGCCATCAAATAATGAGAAAGCCTTATGAAGATGATTTATGAACTTCGTATTTAAATCACTTATTTATTTAAGTAAAGAGTTATCCTTTGAATCATTTAAAATGTGATCAATCAATTTCATAGTTTAGAAAGGGATCATGAATTAATAGGTTCGTTTCCCATGGTTTTAATGTGATACAAATACATATAAATTGAAATAGTTATTAACCCAAACTTCTAATAAATTCAAGTTTTGCTAACAATCTTTAATGAAATAGATAGCACATTTCAAATAAAATAACATTTTAAAAATCTATTATTTAATTATTAAAAATATTCAGTGTTCAGTGAAACTGTTTTTGAAAACCTTTCTTTAAAACAATTCTTGATGACAGGTAAAAAAAAATTATAATAAATATTACAAAAATAGTAAATAAATAAATTTCTATTCTTTTTAAAAATATTTGAATAATACAACAAACATAATTTATGACATGGAGTTAATAATTTCAATCAGTCATTGAAAAGTAGTTATGAAATCAGTTAAATTCAGTTATAAAATCAGATAAATTAATTTGTATTTCATTTATGTAAAAAGTTAACATTTGGAGCATTTAAAAGATTATCCAAAATATTTATTTATTTTTCTTTTTTTTTTTTTGATGTTTTGAACAATCAATTTCACAGTTATAAAGGTGATTATGATTTTTAATCGGTTCGTTTCCGGAGCACATGGGAACAAAAAATGTTTGGGAAAAATATGTAATGAATAGCAAAAATCAAGGCTTTCTTCATCAAACGGAAAAAAGGTTTTTCCGCATTAAATTTAATCAAGGAATAAATTTCATCAAACAATGAAAAGAGAGCATGAAAGATTTACAGTTCATATTAAAATATGAAATAGGTTATTGAAAATGAAGTTATGAAATCAGTTATTGAAAATAAAGTAGATAAATTAATTTGTGTTTCATTTATGTAAAAAGTTACCATTTGGAGCATTTTAAGATTGTAAAAATATTTATTATTATTATTATTATTTGATATTTTGAATAGTCAATTTCACAGTTATAAAGGTGATTATGATTTAATCGGTTCGTTTCGCAGGATTTTAATGTGGTACCAAGAGATCTAAACTCAAATATTTAGTAACCAAACTTTCTACCAATATATTCATGTTATGCTCATAATCGTTACTGAAATATTTTCTTAATATATCAGCAGAAAATATTTTCAAACTATTGCTTAATTGATAAAAAATATTCTTAAAACCATTTCTTATACTTCTAAAACAGTTAAACCGTCTCTGAAAGCCTTCTAGACGTCACCTAAATAATTAGCAAAATATTGGTGAAAAAAATAAAATAAAAATTCTACTTTCAAAATATTTGAATAATACAACAAAAGCAATTTATGACACAGTACATGGGAACAAAAAATGTTTGGGAAAATATGTAATGAATAGCAAAAATCATAAGCTTCCTCTTTCTCAATTAAAAATGTGGAAAACCCCTTATAAAAGTAAAAGGTTTTTCCAGTGATTAAATTTCCAATCAAGGAATAAATTTCATCAAACAATGAAAGAGAACATGGAAGTTTTATTGAGTTCATATTTTAATGAGCGCTCCATTTATGTAAAAAGGTATCCTTTTAGGGACAAATTTTTCTACCATAATTTTAAACTGGCAAAGAAACATTTTTGAAGAAAGTATCCTTATATGAAAAAAAAAAGAAAAGAAAAAAAAATCAGATCTGGGGGCTAAGAAGATTAAGTTAAAAGTGATTACATTTTATTTCGTGAATGAATACAAATACGCCATGATTTAATTTAAAAAATGGCTTGCATTTTGAAAATTGATACTACACAATGAAGAGGTAAATTTTATTCTTAGTTTTTCTTCGCTCAATGAATTTAATCCTTCATTGATCTTTTCTTAATTGAGTTGATTTAATTGCATCTACTTTTTTTTTCTTCTTCTAGAATAACTGAAAATTCAAACGGAATGAATAAAGGGATTCCTTTTTTTCTCGATCGAGTGTTTTGAGTATCAACTAAACAATTTAAATGGATATAGTTTGTTTTATAAAGAGTTTTTCCTGTATTTTTTACACCAGCATTAAAAGATGAAAAATAAATAAAGATTTTTTTAATTAACTAGAAAATGTTTTGTGTATTAAAAATATAAGAGAAACAATGAAAGTGTAAAAAGTGAAAATAAATGTATAACTATTTTTACAATTTGTGATTAAAATATCAAAAGTTGTATATTTTAAATTTTTAATCCTAGGATATTTTATCTTTAAGTTACCTTGGTTAATTTAAAAGATGACCAATCAATTCCCACATTAAAAGTGATTATGATTTAATCGGTTCGTTTCTAAGATTTTAATGTGGTACCAAGAGATCTATTCAAGAGATATATCAAGAGATCAAGTTCAAATAATTAGTAATCAAACTTTTTTAATATATTCATATTATACAATCTTAAATATTTAACATATTTGAAGTGAGAAAAAAACATCCAAATTCATTAATTATTTATAAATATATTCTTGAAATCCATTTTTATAATTGTTCAGTGAAACTGCTTTGGAAAACCTTTCAATAAACAATTCAGATACCAGGTAAAAATTAACAAAATATAACAAAAAATGCTATTCTTCAAAATATTTGAATAATACAACAAACGCAATTTATGACACAGAAATTATAATATGGAACAAAAAACGTTTCCCGGGAAAATGTAGACGAATAAAATCAAGGCTTTCCTTTCATCAAACGGAAAACTCCCAGTAGAAAAAAAAAAAGCTTTTTTTTTTTTTCTGCATTAAATTTAATCAAGGAATAAATTTCATCAAACAATGAGAGAAGAAAGTACTGAAAGATTTATGAACTTCATATTTATATCAATTAAAAGGTGATCAAATAATTTTACAATTAAAAAAGTGATTATGATTTAATAGATTTGTTTCTCATGATTTTAAGTGATATCAAGAAAAATAAACTCAAACAATCAGTAACCGAAGCTTCTAATAAATTACAGGAAGGATCTTTAATATTCAATTATAAACAAGTAATAGAGTAAAAAATGTGCTTTTTAAAGTCAATTCCTACTCCCTCCCTATATTGAGCAAGTCCTTTATAAATAAAGTTGAAATTTTCGTCTTATATCTGAAGTGCGCCACCGCCAGATGTGGATGCAATAGGAAATATATATAATCCGTTAACCGTTGTCTTGTTAAATCTAAAAAAAATTAACATTAATTCATTAAATTTAATTAATGAATTGATATTTGAAAACTGTGGCTAATATAAATAAGTGTCATCCACCATGTTCAAAATGTATTTGAATTTGAGTGGTTGAATAAAATTATTTTATTAACAATTGAAAATTTGAACAAGATATACATATAGGAGAGTGTGAACTAATAGCAGAAATTTAAAAAATATTCTGAAATCCATTTCTTTACTGTTTTTAAAAATCTTTCTTAAAACAATTCTGATGCCAGGTAAAAATTAACAAAAGCATTACAAAAAAAAAAAATTCCATCTCTTTCAAAATATTTGAATTATACAACAAAACGCAATTTATGACACAGAACACATGGAACAAAAGTTTGGGGAAAAATATGTAATGAATAGCAACAAACTTCCTCTTCATCAACAAACGGAAAACCCCAAAAACATATATATATTTCCGCATTAAATTTAATCATGAATAAATTTCATCAAACAATGAGAAAACTATATGAATGAGTAATGAAGTTCATATTTAAATATTCAATCATTTACAAAGCAGTTATGTTAACAGTTAAATTCAGTTATAAAATCAGTTAAATTAATCTATAATTTCATTTGATGCGGAAAAGTTATCTTTGGGGTATTTAAAAGGCGATCCATCAATTTCACAGTTAAAAAAGTGATTATGATTTAATAGGTTCGTTCCCGGTTTAATGTGATACAACGAATCTATTAGGTAACTGCTCACTAATAAATCTCTGTTATGCTAACACCACTAAAATAAATAATTACCTATAAATATTACTTTACTTTAAATATTTAACATATTTCAGTAGAAAAATATTTCAAAAATCTGTTGTATTAAATTATGAAAATATCCTGAAACTACTTTTAAACTGTTCAGTGAACTGTTTTTGAAAATCTTCTAAAGCAAATTTTGATCGTAGGTAAAACATTAATAAATTATTGCAAAAAATAAAATAAATAATAAAAAATTCTATTCTTCCAAAATATTTGAATACTCACAACAAACGCAATTTATGACACAGAACACATGGGAATAAAAACAAGTTTGGGAAAATATGTAATGAATAGCAAAAAATCAAAAGTTCTTTCATCAAACGAAACCCCAAAGTAAAAAAAAAGATTTTTCCCATTAAATTTAATCAAGGAATAAATTTCATCAAACAATGAAAAGAGAGCATGGAAGATTTACGGAGTCTATATTTAATGAGAGCTCCATTTTTTGTGAAAACTTATCTCCTTGGGGATCAAATTTTTTTTCTACCTTTACTTAAGCCTAATCTTTTAAAACTGGCAAAGAAACATTTTGAAAGAAAGTATCCTTATATGAAAAAAATAATAAAAAATCAGATGTGGATAAGAAGATTAAGTTAAAAAAGTGACTACGTTTTATTTTCGTGAATGATTATAAATTACGCCATGATTTAATTTTAAAAAATGGTTTACTTGAAAATCGATACTACACAAGGAGAGGTAAATTTATTCTTTACTTTTTCTTCGTCATCGTAAATTTAATCCTTCATTGATTTTTTTTAATTGAGTTGATTTAATTGCATCTACTTTTTTTCTTCTTGTAGAATAACTGAAAATTCAAACGGAATGAATAAAGCGATTTCTTTTTTTTTTCTTTTCTTGATCGAGTGTTTTGAGTATCAACTAAACAATTTAAATTAATTGGTTCGTTTTATAAAGAGTTTTGCTCGTATTTCCCCTTACCCTGTGCTGTTAAAAGATGGAAAAAAGATTTTTTTAATTAATTAGGAAATGTTTTATATTAAAAATGTAAGAGAAACAATGATAGTGTAAAAAGTGAAAATAAATTTTATTATTATTTTACAATTTGTTTATGATTAATATATCAAAAGTTGTAGATTTTAAATTTTTAAATTAGTAATATTTATGTACGTGAATAAGTGTTTTCATTTTAGTTATAAGATTTTAAAAAAGTCACGGGTTAATAGATTTGTTTCTCATGCTTTTTAAGTTATATAAAAAATGAACTCAAACAATTAATAACCGAAGATTCTAATAAATTGTTATGAAGCAATCTTTACTGAAATATTTATCGTAATTGAATAGAAAAATACTTTTAAAAATTTGTTATTCAATTATAAACAAGTAATATAAAAAGATTTTTTATGTCAATTCCTACATTTTTTTTCACTATATTGAAGAAAGTCCTTTGTAAATAAAGTTGAAATTTTTCCTCTTCATCTGACACCATCTATTGGTAGATATATGCAACGGAAACCTAAAAACTAAAACTAATTAATTAAATTTAATTAATGAATTAATATTTGAAAAACTGCATTAATATCAAGTGTCATCCACTACAAGTTCAAAAATGTATTTGAATTTGAGTGGATGAATAAAAAAGTATTTTATGAACGATTGAAAATTTGAACAAGATATAATATATAGGAGAGTGTGAACTAATAGTAGAAATTGAAAATATTCTTGAAATCCATTTCTTTACGGTTTTTGAAAACCTTCAGAAACGATTCCGATGCCAGGTAAAAAATTAACGAAATATTACAAAAAATAATAATAAATAAAATTCTATTCTTTCAAAATATTTGAATACTACAACAAACGCAATTTATGACACAGAACACATGGGAACAAAAAATGTTTGGGAAAATATGTAATGAATAGTAAAAAATCAAGGCTTTCCTTTCATCAAACGGAAAACCCCTAAAAAGTAAAAAAAAAAAAAAAAAAAAAAAAAAGGTTTTTTCCGCATTAAATTTAATCAAGGAATAAATTTCATCAAACAATGAAAGAGACCATGAAAGATTTATGAAGTTCATATTTATATCAATTAAAGCAGATCAAATACTTTACAATTAAAAAAGTGATTATGATTTAATAGATTTGTTTCTCATGATTTTAAGTGATATCAAGAAAAATAAACTCAAACAATCAGTAACCGAATCTTCTAAAAAAATTGTTATGAAGCGATCTTTATTCAATTATAAACAAGTAATATAAAAATTGTTTTCTAAAAAGTCAATTCCTACCCCCTATATTGCAGCAAGTCCTTTATAAATAAAAGTTGAAATTTTCTTTGTCTACATCTAGCGCCATCTATTGGCAGATGCATACAATAGAAATATATATAATCCGTTAATCCGTTGTTTCGTTAAATCTAAAAACTAACATTAATTCATTAAATTTAATTAATGAATTGATATTTGAAAAAACTGTATTAATATCAAGTGTTTGTCCACCATGCCCAAAAATGTATTTTGAACTTGGTGGTTGAATAAATTATTTTATTAATAATTGAAAATTTGAACAAGATATATATATATAGGGAGAGTGTGAACTAATAGCAGAAATTTAAAAATATTCTGAAATCCATTTCTTTTTACTGTTTTGAAAAATCTTTTCTAAAACAAACCCTGATGCCAGGTAAAAAAAATTAACAAAGCATTACAAAAAAAAATTCATTTCTTTCAATATATTTGAATAATACAAATAAACGCAATTTATGACACAGAAACATGGGAACAAAAACATTTGGGAAAAATATGTAATGAATAGCAACAAACTTTCCTTTCAACAAACGGAAAACCCTAATATATATATATATATATATATATATATATTTTTTTCAGCATTAAATTTAACCAAGGAATAAATTTCATCTAACAATGAGAAAACCATATGAATGAAGTAATGAAGTTCATATTTAAATATTCAATCATTTATTAAAAGGAAGTTATGTTAGCAGTTAAATTCAGTTATAAAATCAGTTAAATTAATCTATATTTCATTTACGTGAAAAGTTATCTTTTGGGGTATTTAAAAGGCGATCCATCAATTTCACAGTTAAAAAGTGATTATGATTTAATAGGTTCGTTCTCATGGTTTAATGTGATACCAACGGACCTATTAGTAACTAAGGCTACTAATAAATTAATGTTTTGCTAACAATCTTCACTAAAATAAATAATTACCTATAAATATTACTTAAAATATTTAACATATTTCAGTAGAAAAATATTTTCAAAATCTATTATTAAATTATGAAAAAATATTCTGAAATTCATTTTTAAACTGTTTTTGAAAATCTTTCTTTAAAGCAATTCTGATGCCAGGTAAACATTAATAAATTATTACAAAAAAATAAATAAATAAATAAATAATAAAAAATTCTATTCTTCCAAAATATTTGAATACTACAACAAACACAATTTATGACACAGAACACATGGGAATAAAAAAATGCTTTGGGAAAAATATGTAATGAATAAAAAAATCAAGGCTTTCTTTCATCAAACGGAAAACCCTAAAAGTAAAAAAAAAAAAGGTTTTTCCCCGCATTAAATTTAATCAAGGAATAAATTTCATCAAACAATGAAAAGAGAGCATGGAAGATTTACGGAGTTCATATTTTAATGAGAGCTCCATTTATGTAAAAAGTTATCCTCTGGGACAAATTTTTTTTTCTACATTTACTTAAAAGCATGACTTTAAAACTGGCAAAGAAACATTTTTGAAGAAAGTATCCTTATATGAAAAAAAAAAAAAAAAAGAAAAAATCATATCTAGATAAGAAGATTAAGTTAAACCACATTTTTATTTCGTGAATGAATATAAATTACGCCATGATTTAATTTTAAAAAATGGCTTACTTGAAAATCGATACTAAACGAGAAGTAAATTTATTCTTTAGTTTTCTTCGTCATCGTAAATTTAATCCTTCATTGATCTTTTCTTAATTAAGTTGATTTAATTGCATCTACTTTTTTTACTTTAGAACAACCGAAAACTCAAACGGAATGAATAAAGGATTTTTTTTTTTTTTTTTGCGATCAGTGTTTTGAGTATCAACTAATTTAAATTATTGGTTCGTTTTCAAGAGTTTGCTCTTATTTCTTAAAAAAGAAATTTCTTTTTTAATTTATTAGAAAATGCTTTGTGTATTAAAAATGTAAGAGAAACAATGAAAGTGTAAAAAGTGAAAATAAATGTATTATTATTTTTTAAAATTTTTTATGATTAAAATATCAAAAACTGCAGATATTAAATTTTTTAAATTAGCAATATTTATCTACATGAATAAGTGTTTCTATTTTAGTTATAAGATTTTAAAAGTCACGGGTTAATAGATTTGTTTCTCATGATTTTTAAGTTATATCAAGAAAATAAACTCAAAACAATTAATAACCGGAAGATTCTAATAAATTGTTATGGAAAGCACCTTTTTTCTGAAATATTTATCATAATTGAATAGAAAAATACTTTTAAAATTTGTTATTCACTTTATAAACAAGTAATATAAAAAAAGATTTTTAAGTCAATTCCTACATTTTTTTCACTATATTGTAGAATGTCCTTTTTGTAAATAAAGTTGAAATTTTCCTCTCTTACATCTGACGCCATCTATTGGTAGATATATGCAACTGAAACCTAAAAAAAAACTAAAACTAATTAATTAAATTTAATTAATGAATTAATTTTTTTTAAAACTGCATCAACATCAAGTGTCTGCATTAACATCAATCCTTCATTGATTTTTTTCTTAATTGAGTTGATTTAATTGCATCTGCTTTTTTTTTTACTTCTAGAATAACCGAAAATTCAAACTGGAATGAATAAAGGATTTTTTTTTTTTTTTTTTTTTTTGCGATCGAGTGTTTTGAGTATCAACTAAACAATTTAAATTAATTGGTTCGTTTTAAAGAGTTTTGCTCGTATTTATTACTTTTTAGCGTTAAAAGATGAAAAAATAACTAAAGAGTTTTTTTAATTAATTAGAAAATGTTTGTGTATTAAAAATGTAAGAGAAACAATGAAAAGTTTAAAGAGTGAAAATAAATTTTGCAATTTTGTGATTAAAATATCAAAAAGTTGTAGATTTTAAATTTTTTTTTAATTAGTAATATTTGATTATGGGAATAAGCGAAGTTCTATTTTTTAGATATTAAATGTCACGAATTTTTTCATTAAATAGTTTATTTTGATTTGAAATTTTTTGATTTTTTTTTTACGTGTAATTGATTCATTTAAAAATTGTAAGTCGTCTTTAAACGAATGATTTAATTAATTCATTCATTTTTAAGAATTTGTAGTATTGTTTAATACCATATGACACCCCAATCTCAATTCTTTTCATTTATATCTAAATTTTCAAAAACCAATACAGCATTTTCAAAAAACAAAAGACAGCATTTTCAAACAAACAACAAGAACAAATTTTTGAAATTGCGAAAAGAGTTTATACTTAAGAGTTAAGGGCACCCTGTACTTTTATATAATCCATATAGATTTAGTTTTGTGAAAAATATAACAAATGCTTATAATATTTTTGTGTTTAAGAGTTTTATACATATATATGCATGTACATAGGTTGTACATACTTTGTTGTTATAATTACTTTGTTTACTGTACATACTTTGTTGTTATATATTATTTTGTTTACTGTACATACTTTGTTGTTATATATTACTTTGTTTACTGTACATACTTTTTTGTTATACATTGAATTCTTATAAATCATAGGTTTTAGTTGAAAAACATGCCAACTATAGCCAAGTTACATAGAGTATATTAGTGACAATGTTGCATTATTTGAACAGGAACTTTGACAATAATGTTGGCGATCTTAGCCATTTGCTTAATATTTTCTTGTTTTATATTATATAATTTTGTTTAAAAGTAGGTCCAGAAAAATTGTGTATGAATTGTATTTAATTTTTTGAGATTTATACTTACTGCTGCTGGTTTAACAGCATTTGGATAAATTAAGGTAAAGCAGCAGCAGTAAGTATAAATCTCAAGACAAGACAAATTCAGCATTAATTAAGGTACCGGAGAACTTCTATTGCCATATCTACTTTGGAACAATCACAGTTTAGAACAAATATATGACGATATTTGATTTGTCGCTCTACGGTCATTTTGTGCACATGAGACTAAACAAACTAAGGACATACAGTTTAAAAAGTGGATTCCAAACCACTCATAAACATTCATGCCACAGCCAGGGATTCGAACCTGAAGCACCAAATGCCAGAGCTCTAGTCACTTGGCCACAATAACAGACGAAGATAAAAAAATAATCCAAAAAATTTTATATCATCAACATTATATTATCAACTCCTTTTGCATATTATCTTTAAAGTTAAATCACTTTTTAACTTAAAAGAAAATTTTAATTTGACAATTTTTAAATAAATTCCCTTTCATCTTAAACTTTAAACTTTGTAGTCTTTCCATTGTAAATAAATCTTCAAAAATCTACTTTTTTTTTTTAAAAAATAAAACATCACAAAAATAAAAATGCTATTTTCTTATTAAAGATATTCTCAAAACACTGTGCCTTGAAGCTATTATTAAAATTGTGAGATGATTATTATTCACTTTTGTTAACATTGTTCCCCCAAAAGTAAATAAAATCTGAGATAAATAATTCCTACGAAATTAAATTTTAAAATAGAAATTACACCATAAGACTTGAGAGTGTAAAATTTGAAAACTTTCAAAATGCTCAACAAAAATAAAAATTAATTATTTTCAACGTTTTTTGCAAAGAAGATACATGAAAAAGAAATATTTTAAATTTAATAAGTAAATAAATTTCTTCAAATATAAAGCAAAGTACACGGAAGATTTACAAATTACATATTTTAATGAAAGAGCATCTATGTAAATAATTACTCCCAAAGGCAAAAGCATTCTATTTTTTCATCCTTATCTAAACATTTTAAACAAGCAAATAATTTCATGGTGAAATTGTTAAAAAATATGATTAAGATGAAAAAAAATTAAGATTAAAAAGTTACTGTTTTTTATTTGGGGAATGAATACAAATTGAAATGTGATTTAATTTAAAAATAGTTTGGAACGAATAACGAAAAGTAAAAACATTTTCGTTGTCGTGATTTTAATCGTTACACAGGTCAACAATGAAACAGTTATCCAGGAAATTAGCGGGTTTATATATATATATATATATATATATGTATACACACATACATATACATACTACTGTGCCCAAAAGGTAAGACCAATTTTTTAAAAAAAAAACTGTTTATTTATTCTTCCACATTTATTTCATCGCCTTCAAAGTAATTCCCTCGGACACAATGCACTTATGCCAACGTTTTTCCAATCCTCAATGCATGCTAAAAAGTCATAGGCAGGGATGCCCTTCAACGCGCGGCGATTCACGTTGAATCTCTTCAATCGATTCAAAACGCTGTCCCCCGAGTAGTCTTTTGAGTTTAGGGAATAGTCGCACGGTGTGATTACGGTGGTTGTGGAACGTTATGGGTTTCATTTTTTGGCGAAAATGTCACGAAGAATCAAGGCAGTGCCAGCTGGCGCATTCAGTGTTTTCGGTACCAATCGAGATTTGACGCATTTGAGGCCCAAAATGGAATTGACCGATCGCTTTTGAAATTCCAACATCATCAGCATGATCTTTAATTGTAAATCGACGGTTTGCAAGCACCAAATCTTTAATTGTTTGGACGCGAGCCTCGTCGGTTGAGGTTGATGGTCGACCAGAGGGCTCTTTGTCTTCAACGCGTTCTCTGCCTTCTTTGAATTGTTTATACCACTTTAAACATTTCTTTTTACAATATAGGAATGTTCACCGAATGTCTTCTGCAACATTCTATACTTTCCGCAAAAAAAATTTGATGCAAGTTCTTTACTCAATTAATTCAGACATTTCAAAAATCGCCGGAATCAGTTTTAGAAACCCAAGCGTAACTCAAGCACTAATGAATATTTTGATGTAAAACATAGATTTCAAGGACAGTGCCAACAACCTAAAAGAGAGAAAAAATTGACATACCATATGCACGGGAAATTTAAATTGAAAACTGGACTTACTTTTGGGCAGAGTAGTACATACATATACATACACATCTTTATATACGAGTACTATATAATTCTGCTGTACATGTGTTTAATACTGAACTCTTCCTAAGCGGCTGGACCGATTTTGATGATATTTTTTGTGTGTGTTTGAGGAGGTTCTTGGATGATTTAGATTTACAGCTGGACCCGGCAGGTGGCGCTGCAATCGATATAATTATTCTTGTATGTATGTTTGTCACTGATCTCCTCCTAAAATGAATTCACCGATTTTGATGAAATTTTTTTTGTGTGTGTTTGACCTTGTTGTAAGTAGCCACCAAAGGGTGCTGAAGCATATCAACTTTTACAGCGTCCAATCAATCGATAGGAAAATTTCTATTAATATGTATTCGAGTATGGAAAATATGTTTGTGCTATAGTGTTATTTGCCACTAGATGGTGCTGCAGAATTTCATCTTATATAACGTTCAAACGATATCCATGAAAATTAGTATGCACATATATTGGAACATGGTGAATATATACGGGATGTGTAATTTCCTACAATGTGTTTTTTTTTTTGGTAGGACAATCTATGCCGGGTTCTACTAGTACATATATATATGTATATATATATATATATATATATGCTTATACGGGGAAAATAATGAAAATATTCTATCATATACAGTTTTATCACAAATCGATGTCAAATTTTAAAAGAATTTAGTATATTTAAGAGCAAGAAAGCATTAATTCTATGAGTTTGCAAAAATATTTGCAATGGCTATTTAATTAATAGGAAAACTATTATTCTAATATCTGATTACAATAAGGAGGGTTTTGCATTAGGTCAAGTTTATATAAATTTTATTTACATTTTTAAAAGAAAAGAATTTACATTTTAAATGGGAAATGTTGAGTCATTTACACATGAGCTCTAGGGATACTATCTGGACAAATTTATTCTTTGTTCTTTAAGACTCTTGTTGTAGTGACAGATGGAAATCACCCCATTGGTATAGCGAACGTGACAGGGAGGGATTCCAGTTGGATCGTTACAGCTATCAGAGAAGTTTGTTTTCATTATATTTAAACTATAATCATGAAAAAAAAAAAAGGAGCAAATTTAAGTTGAATGAGTCTACCAAGTTGTCATTAATCTTAATAAAATGCAGGTAATGTGTTAAAGCTAGATAACTTTTATGTTGGTGCATGTCTGTCAGCATAATAAGACATGTCAACGATTTACACGTTCATGGACTATATAACAAACAAAAGTTCATTCAGCAACCGTGAAACCCTATATTCATCGCTATCCATTGGATGGCCCTGAGTTCACTGTACCATAATAAAAAATATGTCAATACATTACAGTGTTCATGGGCTATAATTTCGTTCATCGAAATAATGAAAAACCTATTTTATCGCTATCCACTGACTGCTCTGTCTTCAATGATTTCTAAATGTCATCAAATTGCAAGATTTATAGTCTGTGGAAGAAAGTAAACATCATAAATCAACAAAAAGTTTAAACAAACCAACAAAACCAACAACCAACAAAACCAACAACCAAAAAAGTTTAAAAATCAAACAAAAAAATTTATTTTATTTCATATCTAAGGCTATACTCTGTAAATCCACCTTAATAAATATGTTAACAACTTCATGCAGAAACAATGAAAATCTTATTTTTATTGCTATATATGACTGGATGCCTAATAAAATATGCCATCAAATATTTACAGGGTTAATGCTATTGTAATAAAAATTCATTAAAAGAATTAAATTCATCACAATATAAAGTACAGCAGCAAAAATTCATTCCAGAAACAAAGAAAAAGCTATATTCCTATCCACTCGGGCTACTCTTGTTCAATGCCCCTATTAAAATATGTCATTAAATTGCAGGTTTCATGGGCTGCTTCTGGCAACAGAGAAAGTTCATTAAAAAAACAATAAAATCTTTGTTTTCATAGTTATCCACTATGATTCCTACTTTGAACTTCCTCCCTCATCAACAATATATCAACAATTTAACGGTTCATGTGAGCTATGTAATAGCAAATGTGGTTCATTAAGAAAACAATGAAAATATTTTTTGTCACTGATTCCACTGACTGTATACTTTGCTTTGTCATACTTGGCCCCTGCCTGGTTCCACTCAACAAAATATGTCAACAACTTACAAGGTTCATGGCTTTACCTAAAACAAAAGTTCTCTAAAAACAACAATGAAAAAAATATGATGTTGTTTACATTAACACTATCACTTAATTTCAATGACTCTAAAATTTAATTTACTACAAAACATTAACAAAACTTCCAATAATACTAATATTGCGATATAGAAAGCAAACTTAAGCAAGCTTTAAAAAATACCCCAAGAGAATTTAAAACCTCATCAGATTCTGAAGCATTTAACTCACAGAGAGAGAGGCATCCAAACATAATTACTGGGAGATAATAATAAAGGTACCTTTGTAATGTGTTGCTGTTGCCAAACTCGAGATAAGACGTCCGTTGTTGCATTTCTTTTCAATGCTTTTCTTTTAATTAAAGCCAAACACTTATCTTAATAAAATAAAATCTTTAAAAGCGAGCTGTGACGGGAACCCATCAATTAAAAGCTATTTATATCTCTGAGGTCCGTCTGCCTCACACTTCCTGAGCTTGATTAAGTGACTCCGTGTTTTTGCTCCACCAAACACTCAGATCTCCGTTGATTTAGAAGGTTCGGCAAACAACACCAGGAAAGACAAAGAGAAATTATCGAAGAATAGTGTCCTAAATCAAGTGTGCTTTCGTAAATATATGCACTAATAAAGATTGTTAGTTTATAAATTAAGCAAATCTCTTTAACGAACTACTCATTAAGTAAAAAAACGACCAGTTTTTAATAAATAGCGATTATTAAACGTGATTCCTAATAATGATGGAGTAACTGCTTTATGTCGAGCTTTTGTCATATATTAATTTCGGATATTTCGAGCTCTTGATACAGAAGGAAAAACAAAAAATAATTGCCAACTGCAAAAAAAAGTCATGTCGCGAAGTCAGTATAACATGCTTTTATCTGTCGACAAAAAGCGTGACACATAACGCGGGCTACTGAGCTAAAAATTTAATTCACCCTTCCAATTACAATGTATTTATGTATTTATGCCTTACAATAAAAACTCAGTTTTTACATAAAAGTTAATGCTGTTTTGCATGATAAAATGTTAAGACTAGATATGAGGTATTATCTTCCATAATTTCACAGCAGCATGCAAAAGAGCTTAGATCAAATTAAAGATTTTTAAGGCTTTGGCATTACATATCTTGGATGACTTCCACCTACCATTCTTCCAACTACTTTTTTTGGTTTCAAATGCTTTGCAATCCTGTGAAACGACATTTTAATCGTCTCGCCGAATTGTTGGTCTACTCTTTTTTCCACTATGCACCCCTTTCAGCTTGCCCATCACTCTACCACGTGTAAAGTCATCCAGAGGTTTCTTTTGGATGTCTTTTGCACGCAGGATTTGAAGAGTATGTCTAGAATAGCATCTTTCGTTCTTCTTTTATTGTAGTCTGGCACTGCGCGTGCTGAACTGCACTCGTTATTACGTCCTGTCGCTTGAAATTTGCATATGAAACATTTTTTCAACTAAATTGGAAATTCGTTGCATTGATCACAAAAGGAAATCCATTTCTGCAATTTCGTCTTTGCTTAAAAAATTACAGCATTCTTTAAGTTTGCTATCTTGAGTAATTTATTCATGGACCTTCACTTTAATTTATAAAACATAAATAATATTTTCACCACTCATTGCCCCCAAAACCAATCATAAAGACACAAGCACAATTTCTCCATTGTATATTAGTGAAAATCCATTAACTTTACGACTTTGTGGGTTTTCCAAAGGAAGGCAAAAAAAAAAATTTTCTATATATGCTTCCTTCATACAATGTGAAAAAAATATACATGACACAATATATAGGAGTGTCTTGCAAACATTAACAATTGTGTGCAGTTAAGAAAATCAGTCGTTTCATCCAATTGCTTCTATTAGTATGAGGATTAAGAACAGCTCAAAATTGGCCAACTTTGGCTGCTTTTAATCCTAGTGATAAGCTGAATGGTTCATTGCCAATTTCAGAAATTCTTCGGGAAATAGTATTCTTCAATAACGGAATTTTACGAGTTTCATGTCCATATTTTCCCCCTCACGAATCATTTCCGATATTATTAATGATGTAGACATCAGATCTCCCTATGAGTAGAACTTTTTTTTTTATTTATTGCAGTTAAATAAGAAGTTTCCAGTTGTTTTGAAAGCAATGAAAATATTGATAAATATTTTTTTTTGCATTACAGGATTTTAATCGTTGAAAAGTATAGCTTTAGTTTATTTCAGCATGCTTTACATTAGATGCTGTTTTGGTATGCATCGTTTCACGCTTTCAGGAGCCAATTAAATAAAGTGGTCGTGACGCAACATTACAGCAAAAAAATTTTAAAAAAATTCATTAACCAACAACCCTTCTTTGTGATAAAAAATGTTAATGTTTTCCTTTCTAATTTTAATTTTAATGTTTACCTTTAATTCCTTCTCAATACTGCAAACATTTAGCGAAGGATCGGTTCCACTGCCTTAATAATTATTATCGTTCCAAATTTAACTACAATATTTTTTACAAATATCTGTATATGTATATATACATATATATATATATATATACACTCATGTCCATAAATTAAGGATAGTTCAGAATCACACAGAAATTGAACTCTAAAATAAAATTTCACCTGTAGAATTATCACACACATCTTGAAGAAGAATATGCAATTTACAGGAAACCACCAGATGGCGGGATAGTACGTCACAATGACGAAAGTGTAAGAGAGGGGTATATAAGGAATGATGGCAAAGAAGTAAAATTGTTCACAAGCGCTTTAAAAGCCTTTCAGTACAATAACCGCCTGTCTCGTCAGCTACCGGTACGACAGTTTCAAGGCAGACAGTGTACGAACGCTTAGGTCACGATGGTCTATATGCTCGTAGGCCTGTCAGATGTGTTCCACTTACCGCAACTCACTATCGCCTGCGATTAACTTGGAGTAGAGAGCATGCATTGTGGACACCGCAACAGTGGTCTGGTGTGATGTTTTCCGACGAGTCCAGGTTTGGTTGCAGTCTGATTCTCGGGGACTTTCATACTTTCATATGGAGAGCGCCAGGTACCCGTTACCACCAAGAGAACACCATTGAACGACACCGTTACGGTGGTGTAGGATGGCTCGTTTGGGGAGGAATTATTCTTGGTTCCAGAACTGACCTGCATGTTCAGAGTGTAACGATGACAGCCACATCTATCGGGATGTCATTCTGGAACAACATGTACGTTTGTTTCGGGGCGCAATGGTGCTGAATTTCTGTTTATGAATGACAACACCCGTCCTCCCCGCGCAAACATTGTAGACGAAAGCCTTCAATTGGAGGATATCACCCGTATGGATTGGCCAGCATACTCACCGGACTTGAATCAATAGAGCATGTGTGGGATATGCTTGGCCGACGAATTGAGCCCGTCAACCCCCTCCCACCTGTCAACCGGAACTTCGGAGGGCATTGCTTGATGAGTGGTGTAATATTCCCCAAGATCAGATTGATAATTTGATACTCAGCATGCCTAGGCGTTGTAAGGCCTGTATTGCATCGTCCGGGAGACATACTCCATATTAACCATCAAACTAACCATGTTATACTGTTTTTTGTAAATAGGTTCTTTTTGAAATTTGCTCCAGGGAGTAAAAAATCGCAATTTTTATTAATTATGTCAAACATATAGCATCTTTTTTTTGCTCTTTTACCTTTTGTTTAATAAATAGACTTTACAAATAAGTCAAATTTGTTTTGCTTCTGTCTCTTTCTTTGCCTGAACTTCATTATCCTTAATTTATGGACATATATCTATTGTAGAGTGCATATATATCTATTGTAGAGTGCAGGTTGGGCAACCTGATTGTAACTGGGTGCGGTTGGGTTGAGATACTTAAGAGACAGGTGGGAGAACTCACAGCTGTATTGATTCATGCAAAACACTACACACATACAAATAGAAACATAGAATATTTAGCACATTTAAAGACATGTAATTATAGATTCGAGGAAGGACTCTCTTCTAAGCCGAAAATCAGAAACTCAGCTACACGCAGGTGCACGAAATATAATTCCTCGCCAGGTGAGAGTCCTTAGCCATTTAATGCGCCCGTATGCACTAAATATATTTTCTCTTCGGATGAGAGTCTATAAACTAAACGGTTCTCAGCAAGAGAGCAGGTTGCGCTATACTTCCTCTCTCAGGTGAGAATCTCGAAGCCAGCTGACCATTTCTCCTGAACGACACATGGGGGCGCTCTCGCCAGTGGGTGGGAGGAAGCATGGTTAATATATATATATACTAATCTACTAGTTTGCATTAAAATAGAAAATTGTTTATAAGATGTTTTCTATTTTTATTGCAAACTAGTAGATCAGATTCTTTTCAATAACGTACTAACTTGGATGAATTAACATTAAGTACCTATTTTTTGTTTTAATCCTTTTGATATATATTCGTGTAGCTTTTTAAAATTGCGCTCTACAAAGTACATGTGGTTGTTGCTAAATAATACATAAAATGTACAAGCATGTTTAAATCAATATATAAATATGTGAAGAAAAAGTTTTCAAGAATCAATATCCAAAACAATTCCAATATAAAAACCAGTTGACTCAATAATTTTGGACCATGTTACTACGAAAAGAAAATCAAATGTTAAATTACCCTTATAATAATTGTTTGAACTGTGCAATTCTTTAAGACTAGTTTGTATGACATAACAAGATATTTACTTCAATTGTATATTTCTTTTTAGGACTGATTGGTGTGACTGAACAGAATAATTGTTTCAAATGAAAATACTTTAGGACTTGTTGAAAATACTTTAGGACTGAAAAGAATAATTGTTTCAAATGTATAATTCCTTAGAACTAGTTGGTGTGACTAAACAAAATAATTGTTTCAAATGTAAAATCCTTTAGGACTGTGATTTTAAGGTGGGACTTGATAGCATAATTGTGTCAAATGTATAATTCCTTATAACTAGTTGGTGTGATTAAACAAAATAATTGTTTCAAATGTAAATTACTTTAGGACTTGCTGGTGTCTCTAAAAAATAATAATTATTTAAAACATATAATCCTTTAGGACTGGTTGAACAAAATAATTGTTTTAAATGTATAATCCTTTAGAACGTGTTGGTGTAACTGAAAATAATAATTCTGTGAAATATATGTAGGATTTGTATGTCTGCTAATCAGCAGGCGGCGACACATGATGGTTATGTGTCGACGATGGAGAGTTTTGCACCATGTGGGGAGCGATGAACTCTGAACTTTGACCCCAGTAGAAGGGGACAGATCCCCTTAGGTGTGATGAGATGACAGGAAGGTTGGAAGTCGAGATAGCTGCTTTGACGTAGCGAGAGTACGAAAATGACGTATTTTGTATAATCCAGAATTATTACTCAATGTAAATAAAGCTGTAGAAAATAATGTGTAATTAAAAATGGCTAGAAAAGGAACACCTGATTTTTTCATTTATTTTCAAATTAATCCCCAGACACCACAAGCCCTATATGTATAATCAGGGCCGGATTTTCCTATAAGCTAACAAGGCTTTAGCCTAGGGCCTCAAGATCAAGGGGCCTACATTCAAATTGTTAGCAAAATTAGAATGACACTATTCTAAAGACAGTAAACATTAAACCACTGAATCGAAAATAAGGAGAAATTCTACACATGTGACTAATAAACAAACATAAAAATGTATTGGTTAAGATCAACGCGTTCGGCTCATTGGGTCTGTTCGTTTGTATATACTAGATTGCATCAAAGTATAGTTCATACGTTCGCTGATTGCTATGGAACATATTGACGTGCCTTATGCTACTAAGCTTTGGTTTGTTTTTTGCATAAATAAAGTGTAGATTGGAACAGACAAACGAACAGACCTATTAATATCCCGCCGTCCGATTATATTCGTGTTACTTCGATAATATGAAATAAGTGTTAATGTTATTAGAAAAGATACTTATTTTAGGATTGCGTACACGATCATTTAATTCTTCGCCTTTTGAGTTCAGGAGGTTCAATAATTTAGTGAAGTGTTTATAGACTATTGAAAAATTTATATTTATTTATAATATTTTCATTTCGCGGAATTCTAGGTAAGTTGTTGTTAAATGTTGTGTGTTATGTTTGATTAGTTATTGTTACAAGTACTATATAGGGTGCTGAGAATAAATGCCCAAATAAGTGTTCTCGACTTTTTTTTTTTTTTATTATCCGTGCCACATTTTTTAAAGATTAGTACCCATCACAACATGTTTCATTTAACATATTGATATATATCACAGTAATGATGTATTTTATTATCTCTCGTGTAATTTACAAACTTAAAAATGGGAGGTGAAAGGGCCTCATAAGTGAATGGCCTAGGGCTTCTTTTTATCTAAATCCGGCCCTGTGTATAACTAGATGATGGCTGAGATGATGTGATTATAAATCATGATAAGATTTCAAATGTTAGAAATATATAATCCTTTAGAACTGGTTGGTGTGACTGAAAAGAATAATTGTTAGAAATATATAATCCTTTAGGACTGGTTGATGTGGTTGTGCGGTTTTGGTTTAATTTACCTTTACTTGTTGTTATTTCAATAGAATATTTTCAGTAATTTTTGTCATGTGTAACGTGATGTTTTTGCATGAGCAGCATGGCGTCTAGAAAAATTTCGTGGGAAGAACAAAAATAAAAGTGTAAGACATTATTTAAAGCAGATTACTCGTGTTTTAAAACTTGGTAATCACTCTCGATTGGGCAACGTTAATCCCATGCTTTGTATTTCATTTTTTTGTCTGGCTTTTTAGAACATAAGTAGATTTTCATTTCAGTTTTCCTCAAAACAGTGTCTAAAGACTGAATATATTATTGAAAGTTAATTGGACCATCGCTTAATATTATACATTCAAGTTCCATTGATGAAATAAGTGGTAAGACATGATAAATTGGAATTCCTTAAATGAGATTTTTCCCTATTTTTGGCAAGATAAATCTAAAAACATGCGGGACCAACATACTCTGTAAATCGAAAAATATTTTTCTCTCATGGTATTCATCTTCTATACGATTATTGCCAATTATGTATAATATTTCACTTTTTAAAATAATCATGGAATCAAAATCTTTTTTTAAAACTACTATGTTATTTTTAAGATCGGATTTTTAGCAAAAATCTTTTGATCCGAATTTTACAGAAGAGAAGAAAAGATAATAGGTAGACAGAATTGTACTGCAAATGTTATTATTGAAAACATTAATTCATTTTCTCTTGCGCTCCATTTATATAACAGGTTTATAGAACTAAGAGATAAAATCAAGTTTATAGAGCTAAAATATAAAAGAGGAGGGAATATATTAACATTTAAGAAAATAAATGGCAATTATAAAAGAAAACAGAAATTTGAATATAAGTAAATATAAGGATATGGTTTCAGATTCTTATATAGTTTTATAAGATTTGTACCATATTCCATATTTTTAAAGATTTGAACCATTTTAAGATCACAGGTTAATTAAATATCATTTAATATTTACAAGAAAAAGTTTCTTCCAAAAATTTATACGGGATCTCGATTGCATTTGAAGAAATTTATTTGAAGTTTTTGTTGCGATTAATTAGGTATAATATCAAGCCGCGTTCTGCTTTGCTTATAGCCCTCTAGTGGTCATAATAACAACTCTGAAACTCTTCGTTTCAATTAACTTTCTTTTTACGCTTAGCATGTATTCATGGAAAGATTTATGAAATTTATTAAATACTCAAACGTTAGTGAGTGTTAATACAATAGAAAATTTGATTTAACTGTTTCATTATTGATGTAACTGTTAATTAAATTAATAATATTAATAGCTGATCAATGCTAGTTATCCATATTGCCATTGATTTAATCTTTTCAAAAGTATCGCCTATTCAATTATCTTGGCATTTTATATTTTAGTTTCATTGTAGAAATAACTTATTTCAATCCATCATATTCACTGAAATTCATAAATTATTTCAGATTTTTCAGTTGTTTTTAATTTTATTTTTAAAAGAGGAAACTAGAAAAAAATTTATGTTAAAATACTATTTCATAATAGTTTACGTTGTGGAACTATTATACAAAATGTCGTCCAGAATCAAAAAAAAAAAAAAAAAAAAAAAAAAAAAAAACGACTATGAGGGAAGATATATTTAAACTTATAAATTTATATTAATCTGTTAATATCTAGTTTACTGCTTTATAAAACAAATATTTATTTATTTTTTGAGATTATTAGTTCTTTTCGTCTTTTAAAAAATTTCTCGTAATATTTTGCTGATACACTTTTTTTTTAAACGAAATTATTGAATGACATAAAAATATATTAATTTCAAAAATATTTTTAAAATTTATTTGTTATTATTATTTATTAAAATTTTCCTTATAAAATACTATTCCACTAGTTTTAAAGATAGCATATTTTAACTTTCAGCTTATAGAACTACATTTGACTACTAGATGGCAGCACAAATCATATTAGCAAATATTCTTCTTTTCAATAATTCATATTATTTACTGATTTGAGGAAAAAAATATTTTTATTATTACAATAAAGCCTTAATAAATAAAAAATTATGTTTTTAGATTCAAATTAATGCTTTGCAATAATTAAAACAATTTAAATTTATAAAATTAGCTATTATTTTAACTGATACAATGAAAAATTATTATGTATTTCAACAGTTAAAAGGTAAAATTCTGCTAATATTCTATTGAATTTTATTTTCCAAAAATTTTTCCTTTCTGCTTTTGATTTTTTTGCCCTCTCTTTTTAAATATAAAAATATATGAACATGATTTTATTTAATTAAAAGCTTTCTTTTAAATCAGTAACTAATTCAGTACATAAAGTATAAATTACGTGTAAAACGCATAAAATATAATTTAGTACATAAAAAATTAATCATCAAATATTTCAAATTAATTTTAAATCAGTCTGAATTTTTGTAATGGAAATTATTAATTTTGGAATGGTGGAATAATGGAAATTAACAATCTTAATAAAAGAATTAATTAGCATTATAAATATCGTAAATTATTTTACAAAAATTTATCTTCGATATGAAACATAAAGGAATATAAATTTCAGTTTCTAAAAACGATTTACATGTATTTCACATTATTTTCTTAAATTTGAAATGTTACATTTTATCTTTGTTAGTATTAAAAATATCGGAAAACTTTATAAAAAATTATGTATATTTATTTAGTTCTATTAAAAAATAAAAATTATGATTGTATATTTTTAAAAGTGTTTGACTTTACTGAAATATTGTATCTGTATAAAATATTAATCGCAAAATAAAATTTTTACAGGGAAAAAAAAAATACATCAGGTTCCACCGAGATTTGAACTCGGATCGCTGGATTCAAAGTCCAGAGTGCTAACCATTACACCATGGAACCACGGATACAAGGTGAAGGGAAAGTTCATAAGCAAATTTCATGACCTTTTATTCGTTACAAGATTGTAATGTAAATCATGTAACAAATATTATTTTCTGAATTTTAAATAATATACAAATATTTAAAAGTAGATGTTACCTGTCATTTACTTTTAAATATTATTATTTTTATTAAGCCAAATTCGAGAGCTAACTTAGATATTTACTACAAGTTATCTAAAAGCATAATACGTACTAAAACGGTATAAGAATAATATTATTGTTCTATTGAATTTTGACGTATAATGCAAAATAAGTAAATGCACTGATTTTACGATTTGTATTCTGAAAAAAAAAATTGAATTTATCTTTTTTTTTTTTTTTTTCCCCAAAATATTTCGCCTTAAGTTCTGTGCTGCCATCTATTATAAAATTGTTGTAACAAATTTCCCTCGATTTATTATGTTCTAATAAATTTTTTATTAATAAGGATATAAACATTTTTTGTTTAAAATAATTATAAGTTAAATGGTAGACATCAATTTATTTATCATTTTTTCTATATTTTCAAAATATTTTTTTCTTTTATCATGTATATTATCTAATACTAAAATGATTAGAAAAAAACTTCATTAAAAATTACTATAGAAACTTTTACCATTATTATTATTATACGATGGCTAATATACAATGTATATATAAAACAAACTATTATGTTTGCATTTTCCTAAAAAATTCCTTTTTAATACAATATTTTTCATCTTCAGTTTTTAATCTTTTTCATCTTATGGAAAATAATTAAAATAATTAATTAATTTTAATTAAATAGAATAATAAGTTTGTTAAATGGAAAATGATGTCCTAGCTTTTACGCGTTTTCTATTCACTCTATTTAATATATTTATTTATTTTTTAATAATGTTTACATCAAAATATCAATATATACACAGATATAAAGCTACAAGACAATACAGGCAATGTAAAAAAATAAAAAAAAATCAGAAAGAACATGTATATGGACCTTTTGAAAGTATCAATTTACACAACAAAGCTATGAAATGGTATTGATATACATAAATATACATTCAAAACAATTAAATTTCATATGCTTCCTTAATTCAAAATATTTTTTTTTTAACCAAAAAACAGAAGAAAAATTGGAACTGAAAATTATTACACATACACAAATCAATACATTTATGTATAAAATAAAATAATTTTTGAAAATAGCAACTATATATTTGAAACGATATGAATTTGAGATACAGTTCTTCCCTAATTTTTTTTTTTTTTTTTTTTTTTTTTGTATAAACATGCTGTTTACAAATAAATAGATAAAAAAAAAAAAAAGTTAATAATGATTTATTCATTATTAAAAAGTAATTTAGCATTTTGTATTTTATTCACATTCCTTTAAAATTATTTATAGTAAATTCGTTGTAAAAGAAGCAATAATACGTAATGAAAAAATGATTCTAGTTCCCAAATTGTTCACATATACGAACACTAAAATCCAATTAAATAATTGAGCTGCTTGTTAAACTTATTATCCTACTAATACTTAGTAGGATTTCCACTATCTTTAAGAATATTTTTTATCGTTTTAGCAAGTATACAACAAATTTATTATTAAATTCGGAGCTTATAGTGTCCCGTTTATTTTTTATTTAATTATTTATTATTATTATTATTATTTCTTTTTTTTTTTCATTAGAGAGTTTTTGCATACCGTACGTTAGTTACCGTAGGACGTCCGTTAGCTTTTTTCTCCCCTCAGCGCGCATGTTCATGGGAAAACATATTTCCTATGAGCATGCGCTAGAAAAACTAACGGATCCACGGTAACTAACGTACGGTATGCAAAAACTCTCTATTACCGTATTATAGCTACTGTTTTTGAGGGAAGTGTTATGTTTTCAATTCTACTTCTATATTCTGGCCAAAAAATTGTTTTAGTGGAAACAAATTTAGTGATTCAGGAAATTTTATTTAATCTCTTTGCATTTGTAAACCAACTTAAATAGAAATTTAAAGGCTGAGTTAAGTTTTTTTACATTTTTGTTAGAAAACTTTATACTTATACAGATCTACTTTATAGATACAGATCACTTTATACTTATACAGATAAAAACTTTTATATTTATAAGTTCGATAATTCGAACTTACCAATTCCAGCAAATGTTATGCTTCTTCATATTTTACCACCACCACGGCCATATTTAACGGTTGAAAGTAAGTTTTTTTTTTTTTTTTTTTTTTTAAATTTATTTTTCGATTAATTTTTTTCTCAAGTTATTTTGAATCCAAAAAGTTGCAAATATTCTCAACATTAGTTTAGATCCTTTTCACTATCAAAGAAATTAAGAATTCTTTCAGCCGGGACTTTAATATCAAGTTTAGTACAGTTATTGTTAGTAGATGCAGAGGTGACGTCAATTTATTTTTTTATCATAAAAAAAAATTTCTAACCACAAGTCAACGCGTAAATGTAAAGATTATCTTGCCCTTAAAAACTTCTTCTGGAGGAAATAGAAAGGCATCACAAAGAACAATTTGCATTTGATAGACGTAAAGTTGTTGGCAGGATTTTTCAAGGTATCACCGGGATTATAATTTTTACATTTTGAAACTAGTAAGATCCTTTCATATGGAAATAATTTAGCAAAATTGAAACAAAGAAAGAGATTTAAAGTTAAGCGTTGTATCCGTATCTTAAAAAAAAAGTTTAATTTAAAATATTGACCAAAATTAGTTTTAATTGCAATTTTAGGTCATAAATCATTGTATTTATAGGACAATGTTATACACAGCCTTTGTGAGACAATAATCTTCGTCCTTGAGCTGCCTGATGGCCAACTGGCTAGCGCTCTGGTATTTGGTACCCACAGACTTCATGTTCGAATCATGGCTATGGCATGGATGTTTGTGAGTGTTTCTAAATCCACGTTAAACTGTAGGTCCCGGTCTAATTAGCCTAGAGTGTGCACAAAAGTGACCATAGACTGACAAACCAAATTTTTCAGGCATGAGATGTTTTCTTTACAGGGTAAAGCTATCAGCCCTACGCCTAACAGTCAGATTAGACCGCGACCTGCGGTTTAAAGGGAATACCAAACCGCTAGAATCATCCATGGCAAAGCCGAGAATCGAATCCGAACCCTGTAGAACCAAGCGCCAGGTTCTAATCACTCTGCCATCGGCTCCTAGACAATAATTATTTAATAAAATATTTAATTAACCTCATTAAACCTAACTAAATTTACTGCCTAAAATAAACAAAACTAAATTAACATACCTAAATTAATCTTAAATATGTCCTTAGAAAACATTAATTTTATGCGGATTTGTTTTCTTTCTTTCCTTTTATACATTTCCAAAATTCAACATATTATATCACATTGTTTTCTTTGCAAATAAAATTTTAAAAAGCAATAAAATTTCGTAAATCCTAGTGACAGTTATATATTAGATTTTACGGAGGATATCATTTATGTTAATAAGACAATGCTCATGTTGAATAAAAGTAACCATGTATTTACTAAGATAGAAATAAAACGAATTGTTGACAAATTGAATATGTAGGAGGTCCAACAACTTCAACATGGATGGTAACATACATTATGGAAGGGCTGCATCTGTAATATATATCTTTTCTTTTTGTTGTTGACATTTTCTATCATAGACTTGGAAAAAGTTTGTCAGTGTGTTGCTACAAAGAATCAGTTTTTTTTTTTTTTTTATGCCAAACCAGAGTTGATGCAGATCATGAAGATAGCTTCTGAAGAAATAACATTACACACAATCAACTTTTGGTATAGTGTCAAACTGGAAATTGAAGGCAAGTTTTTATAACATGGTAAAAAAAAAAAAATCATAATTTTTTTAATATCAGTACCTTTTCATGGAGAATAAAAGGGGGAAAAGTTTTAAAAAATATACCTGTGTTATTTGAGTTTTATTTGTATCTTAAAAACGATATATGGGATTTTTAATGGTGGACAAAGGCCGTTTACCTACTGGCAGATTTCGAGACAGGAGATGCTATTATTTTACGGAGTACGAATGTCAACCTTACTCCCAACGCTCTACTATCATATTAGACAAGAACCTACGGTTTAAAATGAATTCGAACCATTACAAACATCCCTGGCACCGTCGGGATTCGAACCCGAAACTTGGGGCACCGAATGCCAGAGAGTCAAAAGCATTTATTTTTAACAATTTTACATAACAATGAACCACATTTAAATAAGATTCAACAATATTTTCTTTAAAATGTTTTTTTTTTTTTTTTCTTCTTTTTTTTCTGCAAATGTATTTTACAATGTAGCACAAAACATCATGTACTATATACATTGCAAATGCAAATTTCAAATAGCAACAAAATTCCAAAAGATTTAATCCATGGGATTAACATCGTGTTTTTACGGTTACGTTATCTGTTATCGTCTTATATCTGTTATCATGATAAATCATAGATGTTTTAATATCAATACCAAATTTTCATGTAAAATAAAGTAAAATATATATATATATAGTTTTTAAAACATATCTGTGTTATTTTAGCTTTATTTGTATCTTAAAAACAATATATCTAATTTTTCAAAGTCGACTTTAAATAAAAAAATTCTTACTCAATTTTTGTACTAAAAAAGCATTTCTTCTTCTTCATTGGAGCAACAGCAACGTTCTATAGACGTATTAGATTGGGGCCTAAGGTTTAAGGTGAATTCCAAGCTACTATAAGCATGCGTGGCACCGCCGGGACTCGAACTCGAGGTATGTGCCACTAAGCGGCAGTGCATTAAAAAGCATTTTTTTAAACAATTTACATAACGATGAACAACATTTAAATAAAATTTACAGTAATAATTTCATAAAACTGTTTTTTTTTTTTTTTTTTTTTTTTTTTTTTCTTCTTCTTCTTCTTTTTTGCATTATAGCACAAAAACATTGTGTACTACAGACATATTTTTACATTTCAAATGCAAATTTTACATAGCAACAAAATTTCGAATGTTTTAATCTATGGTATTAGTATCATGCTTTTACGGTAAGTGCAGAGTAATCTCTATCTGTTACGATGGAAACAAAAAATAATGGATGGCTTGAGTTTGTAGAAATCAAAAAAAAAAAAAAAAAAATTCAAAGGTCTGTGCCAACCTTCATCTAAGAGATACTAAGTTTGTATCTACAAATTTTCCATTTATTGCTAGCATATCCTAGAAGTTTTTGCAAAGGTCATGCCATTGGATGTTTCCAAGTAGTTTTTTTAAATCTTAAAGCC